>ML438398.1:3997-53532 GCA_005239525.1 Nicotiana knightiana | reverse complement strand
GGGGGGGGGGGGGGGGGTTGAGGGTGTTTGAGGGAGGTGGGTTAGAGGATAATAGGTTTGGGTTTGGGGGTTGGATTTATTTAAAAGGTAATATTAGATGTTGATTGCCATGATTTTAAAGGAGTTGGGTCGGGTTGGCTAGGCGGGTCGCGGCTGGATTTAGAGGGTTGGGCCAATTTGGTTTGGGATGGGGTATTTGGGATAGGTGTCTGAGGGTTTTGGGCCAAAATTGCTCCGAAATTGGTTTAGAAATTGGGGCTAGTTTTTAAATATCCAATATTTATCAATTATTAATAAATAACAAAAAATATTATTTGTGCACTAAAATGATTGGGAATAATAAATTAACATTATAAAAATATAAAAAGTTATTTTGGCGCAAGTAATGTAATTATACATGAATATAGGCTATTATTGCAAAAATATGCAATTACCTAAAAATGCAAATGTAATTATAGAAAAATGAAGTAAGATATTATAAAACATACATGTTGGTATAAATAATAAATTTGGATGATTAAATCATCATAGAAATAATTTGAAGGATAATTATTGGGTATTTATATAATAAAAATACAAAAAGAAATTAATTTAGAGCCTCTAAAAGTTATGGAAAATTATACAAAATGCTTGTATAAGTTTTTAAGCTAAATGGTGATGCATATATTCTATTTTGAAAGTATATATACATTTTAAAAATATGAGGGAAATGTTGGGTATCAACAAGTGCCCCTCTTTACCCGAGAATGATGAAAGAATTATCGGGTAAAGAAATGATGACTGATTTTGACTGAATGTGATGATTTGAAAAATAGAGGCCAAACTCCAATTTCAGAGTTGCCTACATATCCCTAGTATTACGGGAATGAGGTAGTGTGTAGTTTTGGATCCAGCGCAAACTGAGCCGACGGAGTTGTTGTAGGAATGGTCGTATGCTTCGGAGAGTGTTCCTTTAGGTAGGACAATATCAGTGGAGTTTATATGAGGTTGTGAATGGATGTATCTCAGAATAGTTATGGATGATAATTTGAACGGTTATCAAGTGGAAGTGGGTAACGGACGGTGGTTGGCTGCATTTGAGGTAATTTCAGGATGTGAGCATCAAACAGAAACCAGAGAGAATATTGCTCCCGTTAAGAGAACGGTTACCTCCTGGATTTCCTACAAAGCTTAAATGCAATGCATGCAAGTATACATGGGATTATTGTGAGAATTTAAACATGTTGCAAATTCCCTTGGACCATGAAAGTTGTCTTTAGACGATGAGGATGATATCCTTAGACCATGATGTCCTGGGCCATGAATCACGTGATAAGGGATTTGCAGGCCATGAAATAATGTTCTCGGGCCATGAAAATGGTGCCTATGAACTATGACATCTTTGAATAATGGTGCACAATATTGAGTGATCCTCAATCCATGACATGGTGTCTTCAGACTGTGAGGATGATGCCTTCGGATTATGACACCTTTGGACAAAATGGAGATGTTTCAGCCTATGAGATGCAAAGACATGATGCTTGGTCATATGCGAAGCAATACAAGATAGAGCTTAGTCTTTCATAAGATTGGGGGCAGAGCTTAGCCCCGGGAAAGTAGAAAATAGTGCTAGATTTCAAGTAGCATAGCATTTGGTATTATGCAAGGAAAGGAAGAGCTTAGCCTTATGCAATTAGGGAGGCAATGCTTAGCCTCATGCAAGGAAATAGGAAGACAGGGCTTAGTCTCATGAGATGAAAAAGATACATGTCTTAGTGTCATGCATAAAAAGGCAGTGCTTAGCCTACTGCAATGAAAGGCAATGCTTAGCCTTATGCAATTAGGGAGGCAATTCTTAGCCTCATGCAAGAAAAGAAGACAATGCTTAGTCTCATGAAATTATGAGACAATGGTTAGTCTTATGCAAGGAAAGGAAATTCTTAGCCTTATGCAATTAGGTAGGCAATGCTTAGCCTCCTGTATGAAAAGTGCATAGTCTCATGCATTGAAAGGGAGACATGGTTTAGTCTCATGCAAAGAAAAGGGGACCGGGCTTAGTCTCATGCAAGAAGAGGAGACATGGCTTAGTCTCATGCAAATAAATGTAATGCTTAGCCTTATGCAATTAGGGAGGCAGTGCTTAGCCTCATGCAAAGAAAAGACGATGAGTGATAGCAGAGTACTTCTTAGCTAGAGACGTGTTTGTGTTTGGTAACTTGTTATTATGCTTTTTGATGTGTGTGTATTTGTGAATATTCCTTATTCCTACATCCAAAGAAAAATCGTGAGTTTTGCAGGGAAGGTTGGTTCGTGCCTTTGTTTACTTGTTTTTCTTTGCTTTTACTCTGTATTGAGATCATCTTCAAGTTATCCTGGGTAGCATCTGGCTGTTTATAAAATAAAGTTTTCGAAGAAAATAATATGTGTGTATTTGATGAACATAGTTATTTAAAAAACATAGTAGTATGAAATATCAAGTAAATTAGAAGAACCAATGATTGTGACACTTTAGAGACATTGCTAATTCTTTGCCTTAGAAATTTTAGGTTCCTCCTCAAAATTCTTCCCCAGTTTAATAAGAAATTCTTTGACCGTTCTGCATATGAATAAATTGGCTGGACTTGCTCCGAAATTTTTAAGGTCCTCCTCAAAATTCTGCCATAGTTTCTGACCATGGTGGAAAATGAAGATTTTATTGAGTTGTGATCGAACCCACAGGGCTGCCTACGTATCCCCTCTTAAATGAGAATCAGGTCAAGCGTAGTTCAGTACATCAGATGAAGAAATGTAAACAATATAAACATAGTATCTCTTGACTGTGTCTGAGTTGATGGGCTTTGTCCAAATCTCTCCGTCCATTTATGCTAGTATGAGCGCTCCTCCTGTTAGTAATCTATGAACCATGTCGGGCCCTTGCCAATTGGGTGAAAATTTCCCTTTGGCTTCATCTTGATGCGGGAAGATCCACTTCAGCACCAGCTGCCCCGATGTGAACTGTTTAGGTCTGACCCTTTTGTTAAAAGCTCTGGACATTCTGTTTTGGTAAAGTTGACCATGGCATACCGCATTCATTCTTTTCCCATCAATGAGAGGTAATTGTTCTTAGCGACTTTGTATCCATTCTGCGTCACTGAGTTCGTCCTCTTGTATAATTATTAAACAAGGAATTTCGACTTCGGCGAGAATGACAGCTTCAGTACCGTAGACCAGCAAGTAGGGGGTTGCTCCGGTTGATGTGCAGACTGTGGTACGATATCCCAATAAGGCAAATGGTAATTTATTGTGCCATTGCTTGTGGTTGTCTACCATATTTCTCAATATTTTCTTGATATTCTTGTTTGCAGCCTCCACGACTCCATTCATTTGAGACCTGTATGTTGTGGAATTCTTATGGTGATCTTGAAGGTTTCACACATAGCTTTCATTAAGTCACTGTTGAGGTTGGTGGCGTTGTCGGTGATGATGGATTCTGGCACCCCAAATCGGTAAACAATACGATCCCTGACAAAATCCGCTACAACATTCTTGGTTACAGCCTTGTAGGATGCAACCTCAACCCACTTTGTGAAGTAGTCTATGGCCACTAGAATGAACCTGTGCCCGTTTGAAGCGGCAGGTTCGATCAGACCGATGACATCCATTCCCCAAGTAGAAAAAGGCCAAGGTGCACTTGTTTCATTGAGTTCATTTGGTGGCACCCGTATCATATCTGGATTTATTTGGCACTGGTGAGACATACCTGATGCAGTCTGTTTCCATAGTCATCCAAAAATAACTTGCTCTTAATATCTTCTTGGCTAAAACAAAACCGTTCATGTGCGGTCCGCAAGTTCCGACATGTATCCCTTCGAGCAATGTTGGAAGCTTCCTTAGCGTCAACACACCGTAATAACCCTAGGTCGGGGGTCCTTCTGTATAGAATTCCTCCACTTTGGAAGAAGTGGTTGGATAATCTTCGGAGTGTGCGTTTATGAGTATGATTTGCATGCTCCTGGTACTCTCCTTTTGCCAATTATTCTTTGATATCATGGAGCCACGAATTCCCATCCGTTTCTTTTTCAACATGAGCGCATAAGCTGGCCGATTACGGATCCTTACACAAAGCCATCAAATCACTGTGTTACTCACCATGCACATACCTGGGGATGATCCCACGTCACCCTAATCCAAGTAAGCCTGACATCACAATATAATTGAAGATCATTACTTCAACCTTAGAACCCAATTTCCAACATCCGACAATCCTCACAAGACCCGAATCTCGCGTATACACATTTTACATGTCTAAACAAGTTGTATCAAGCCATAGCCATACCCAAGATGAAATCACATGATATACCACATAACTTGTATACTCGTAACAATAATCTCTGACAATAGTAACTGCTCAAAACAAACCTCGTATCAAATAAAACTTTGTTCGAAACGTTCGTACACTGCCGATGATGAAAGAAACACGCTGGAACTCATAAAAACACTTAGACACGACAAGTCATGGAGCCATCCCTCGTTCAGCAAGAAGCATAGCCATTTCTAAGCTAACTTCCGATATTATTCTTCAAAATATACCGTAATAAAATCCGATAGTATCCATTCTAGGTTTAATGACCTTATCTCACCAAACACAACCATTCTATTAACATGCCACACCAACACAGCATAAAGCCTCAAACTGTGTGACCCTTGAACCAATAAGAAACAATTTAAGTGTACTCAAATAAGGGAGATGACTCAAATGAGGGAAGAGTCCCCCCAAGCTCAAAAAGTACCATTACAATGCAATGCCAGGAACCCATCAAACATAGTAGAACCGAAATACATGAATGTAACTCAAAATTTCATATCTCAACATAATTGCGCTGCAACGCGTGACCCCATCCAAACACCGGTCCTCTGAAATTCCTCAAGCCATAATTCCCAAAATCAACAACCACACGCAATTCAACATAAAGTAAATGAAGTTCATGACCATAAACATGGAGAAGAGAATAACATAATATACTAGAAATACCATAACAAAGGCGCAGTCAACCCTTCAACACCCCATTAATCATCTCGCTCGAATTCCACTCCAAGGCCCAATCAGAATCGCATCATCTGTGCACATAACCAATAAATCACAACCCCTTGTAGCATAGAAGAGTAACTCACATAACATATCTGAACATTAACAAGCCCAACTCTAACTGAATGCCACACCCCTCAACACAAACCGTTATGAGTCAACAAATCTGACCCGGTGTAGAATTCACATCCTCATTGGGCCTACCAATGGGCCCCCAAATTAACTCCGATCATCCCCAAATGGATAAATATCCCTCTAAAAGTCCACAATGATCTAACCATAATGCGTAACACCATCTAGCTATCTTTGGCCATATGTTCACAGTCCGCAACCTCGAAACAATCTGCTTCTGAGAATTCCCAGGCTCCAAATCCATAGAACAGGTGAATCACCATAGCCAATCCCAACTCCACCACTCGAATGACTAACACATCTCTCATAAATAATCACCCCCACAAGAAATACTTCTATAATTCTTCCATGCCACATAGCAAAATCTGAACATCAGCAGTCGATCAACCACAGTCGATCAACCAGGCGAGTACCACAATACCAATGAATCAACCGTAAATAAAAACACATTGCGCCTTATGAAATACGCACCCTTCTTAAGCATTAAAAGTCGTTATATCATTCATCGAAACATCGAAAATCATCCTTGTTGTTTAAGAATTCATGACATTCCCTTCAAAATTGAACTGTGACCTTACACATGCAAATATCAATCCCACACGATGCGCCACATCTATCATGCCATCATATGAAAAGCACAAGAATCTCATTAATAACTCTAAGGAATAAGTAAATACATACCCGATCAGCCATAAACCTTCCACTTGATCCTTTCTAGGAGAAAATTACAACACGCAGAACACCCCTCGTACCTCTAGATATTATCCATCTCAAATTATGGCAGAAATCATCGAGAACACTTTGAAGCGCATTTGCACATAACCAAGCCATCAGAACTGAATTTATCTAACTCAACCAAGCCACTCATGTCGAAAAACCCAAGAGTATTGCTACAAAAAAGCTTTAGAGACTCACCACATCATAAGTACCAAAGATCATATCCATTATTGTGCTGATCCAAACTACTACCAAGCTTTCCTATTTCTCCGAGGTCCTTTTGAATTACCCTCTAGTTTACAATTCTCCTTGCTAGAACACCACGATTCTTACCAAAGCTCACCACAAGAGATCCTAGCATAATACCATATCGTCCTTAGGCCTATAAGTTGTTGTATTCTCCCTTAAGCACCCTAAGAGTATCACAAACGAGACACCCACTCTAAAGAGACTTTATGTGAATCTAAAGTCGTTTCCTTCCCCTTCCTATTACTGAAATGTAGAACCCATTATTATAAAGAAGTACCACAAGTCTTGACACCATCCAATGTAAATCTCAAATTCTAGCCATACAAAAATTCGAAAAATTCTCAATAGCCACATATAAATCTTGAATCCATAGAACCCTCTCGAGAGTAATCCACTCTGCTCATATCTCAATTGCACTACCCAAATGGGCCGAATGACTTGTGCCATATTAGCACGACAACACCCAAAGAAGTAACCCGCCTTAATGCAATCGAGAAAATTCCTACCCACAAAGTGTAATACACCATGCATCCAAAAATTTCCTTGCTTAAATCATCCTAAAAAATAGTCTCCTCAAGTTATAACCGATCCACAAGTATGCCTCATACTGAAACCAATATAACACGTAACCATGAAATCAAATCTTCGGTAGCAAACTCCCTCACTTGGCTCAAAGATATAGATCAAAACACTGGATAACTCACATTGCCCATACTCTATTACTGTCATAATAGTGCAATGAGATTAAACTAAATCCCTTACAAGCTCATGTACTGCAAACCATATAATACCTCAAATCATCTGCTAAGCTCGCACTAATCTTCATGATGGTCAGGTCAACTTTCTCAACCAATCCAAACTCAAATCGCAACACTTATAACCCATTGGTAGAAAAGAAAGCCTCCACAAAACATCATAAAGATCACACATCCGTAGATTACTCTGCAAGCGATAACCCACATGCTTAGCCTCAAACCAACATCTCCCTATACCCTTTCACAACCATAACTACTATGAAATTACTTAATATTCTCGAGCCTGAACTCATCAACATGTCATGAAAATGTACTTCGTTCCACAAGTGAAATAACACAAAAGAATCTCTCAAAAACATTCATAACTCAAGATTGTATGACACATCCATAGAAATTGAGCATCCAATCGTCCTTTTCACATCTCAAGTAAAATCTTCCCATCACATTCAAACCATCTTAATACATCCCATAGTCACATCCTAATCATCATATAGCCATCTAACCACTCACCGAGCCACCAGTCCCACTCACAGGGACACCACTTGACATAGAAGTCCAAAAACACATGCTCATAGAACTGAACCCACCAAGCCCAAGCTACAGCCAAAACCCCACCTCAAGTCCTCCAGACTGTCCCCATCTCCAATACATAAAAACACATCTCACATCTCATCCATGTAATCACAAGTCGTCGATACACAACTGATACTGAGCGCTCACATGAGCATACAAGTGAGTGGTAGGAATTCAAAGAGATACGCTTCAAGCTGAATCAGTGTCGCACGATAAGGAAATAAAGATGGGGAGTTTATCCTAAATGCCCAGTAGCCTCTCGAAGATAGATATGGACGTCATTATACCAAACGGTGAGACTCTACTAGGAATTTTCTCATGGCTCGTAGAACTTACGAACCTAGAGCTCTGATACTAACTTGCCACGACCCAAAAACTAACCCGTCGTGATGGCACCTAACCAAAACCGTTAGGTAAGTCAAATAACAATAAAACATAATATAATGTTACTGATAAGAGTCAAGAATGATAGTTGAATTTATACATCTCCCGAACAACTAGTAGTACATATCATGAGCCACTAAGACTTAGAGTTTTGCAAAAAATGAATTGAAATAAATACAACATTTGGTTGAAATGTAAATGAACAGAGTCCGAATCTAAAGCTACCAAGGACAAGTGATAGCATAAATTGAACACAAGTATATCTTTAATGTCAGGCCTCACCATACATATCAGTATCAATAGAAGGATCTGAACGCAAGGTGCAGAAGTGTAGTATGAGTACAACTGACCCCATGTACTCAATAAGTATCCTAACTAACTTCGACTAGATAAAAGAAGAAAGAAATATAGATGATACTCACTAACACCTGTAAAGTTCATAATTTCAACAAGTATAGCACAAATATATGATCAAATCAGGAAAACTCAGGTAAAACCACTTTGATGCTCATAATTATTTATTTTAAAGTGTTATGTTCAGTTAACAATCTATCATATAAGGAAGATATGCAAGTAAATCAGGTAATCTGCTAAGGAAATCTCAAGTAAAGATGTAATGCAATAACCAAATATCAGTCTGTTAAGGCGCACAACCCGATCCAATAAGAGTAGCCATCTCTCCCATAGCTCAGATTAACTTGAAACCTGTTGGTTTCTTACAGTCACCGTGTACTATATGAAGATAGAAATATGGGAGGGTGACCCTAGGGTGATGGATCCGTATCCACACGCTATATGGATAACTCACGTGCTGCACAGACAACTCACGCACTAATAATATCAATCGCACGGACAACTCATGTGCTAATAATATCAACCGCACGGACAGCTCGCGTGCTGCACGAACAACTCACGTGCTATAATATTAATATCTGGATCCGCACGAAAAACTCACATGCTGCATGGATAAATCACATGCATAATATCATAATCCGTCCAGCATGATCACATGCATCCTGTCCAAATCCTACCACACAGAAACAAGTACATAAAAACACATGTATATGATGGATAAATATTAGATTCCATGCTCCTTGACTGGTATAATTACATTTTAAAGTGTAGGCATGTGCATTGTATGCTATCATAGCTCAAATTAGCATTTTATCACTGAAATAGAAATTGCCAAGATTATTCACGGAACTAGCCTCTTCATAATCTCAAACATGGGTCAAATAGTTCCTAACAATGATACAAATATGAGAAACATTATAGCTTCATGCTTAACAGTCAACTTTAGTCATATCACAACCTACGCACTACCTTGAGCATAGATAAATACCCAGGTACTCGCACATGGGTTCAAACCCCATGCATATGCGCACTCATAGCATGTAGCTATCACAAATATTTCAGGCAACTAGTGCCTCAACCAATTTTAAATAGTATTCTTACCTCAAAAAAGCCAAAACCGATATCGAGTAAGCCAAACAATACTCTAGAAATGCGATCCCGCCCGTACCGACCTCCGAACGACTCGAAACTAGCCAAAAGAAACTGAAGAACATCAATTAATTCCAAAGGAAACAAATCTAATCTATAAAGGTCGAATCTTTAATAAAAATCCCAAATTCAACAAAAAATTCAAACCTGGGACCGCACCTCTGAGTCTGACAAAACTTACAAAAACTGACAACCCATTCAATTATGAGTCCAACAATATAAGTTTCACCCAAATCCAACTCCGAATTAATGTTCATAACCCAATTATTCACTTTAGAAAAGTTATGACAAAACCCCAATTTCTCTTGTAAAATCCCATGTTTTGATGTTAAATCTAGTGATGGATTCATGTAAATATATTAGATATATGTTAGAATCACTTACCCCAAGCTTGTAGATGAAAGTCTAGGTTGAAACCCTTCAAACCCGAGCTCCCAAGTCTCTAAAGTGGTGAATAATGAAATAAAAGTCCAAAAATCTCATTTATATACTACATCATCTGATTTCCTACAGTGCTGACAACATTTTCCTAGTGCAGTTTGCACTTCCAAATTCTGCTGTCGTAATCCATATTATGCGGCTACAATTCATCAGTGATTGCACTACTATTCTTCAGTAAACTTACCATAACTTTTTGTACAATTGCTCAACTGATTAACTGATTAATTTTATGAAAATTAGACTGAAAGGTCTGCAATTTTCTTTTTTGGATCATCTCAAAAGTCCTTATAGATTTCTATATATAAGTTCTCGAAGTCGAACCACCAAACCAGCACATTTCTTATTGCGTCCCTCAATGCGGTCCGCAGTTTGGCCATTACCTCCGCAAAATTTTGTGTGCCTCCGCACATGGGCTTTGCCTCAGCACTCCCAAAATGTGCCCTCTACATTTCACTCGCTCTAGAATCAGAGTGCCAAAATGTCAAAACTTGTCCAAAACTCACTGAAACACACCCATGTTCCCCCAGATCCCATCCAAATATACCAACAAGTCCTAAAACACAATACGAAATTACTCTAAGCCTTAAATAATATCAAACAACACCAAAATCACGAATCACACACCAGTTCAAGCCTAATGAACTAATGAATTTCCAACTTCTAAAACTCATGCCGAACCATTTCTAATCAACTCCGAATGTCCTCAAATTTTTCACACAAGTCCCAAATGACATAACGAAGCTATTCCAAATCCCGAAACCACAATCTGAACCCTATAGCATCGAAGTAAACTCCCGGTCAAACATATGAACATTCCAAGCCTTCTAATTGCCAACTTTCACCAATTAGTGCCGAAACCTTCTAGAAACATCCAAATACAAATCTGGTCATACGCGTATGTCCAAAATCACCATTCGGGTAAACTTAGATTAAGTCCAGGTAGACTTAGATTAACGCCATGCTTTAATTGTACTATTTGAGATATCCTTGCCTATTTATTTACTTTAATTCACATTATAACCTAAGACTAGACCCGCGTAAAGTAATGGACTCGCTATTTTAGATATTCAATGATCTACAGAATTAGCCAGAGAAAAATTATGCTTTCCTTACGAATTTCTCCCGTGTTGTGCGTTTTCATTGAAAAGATTCCTTAAATTTCATAATTGACACATATATTTGTGAGTGTGGTTAGGGACCCATTAAAACTCTTATTCTAATGGTATTGAGCCGTTCGCCTCGGCATGATATTGTAACACACTCTTATGGGATCCAGTCGTTCGCCTCGTCAGTATTATGTACTATATTCTAATGGGATCGGGTAGTTGCCTCATCATGATCATGCAACACACTCTTATGGGATCAGGTTGTCCGCCACGACAGGATTATGTATGACACTCGATCGGGTCGTTCGCCTCGGAAGAATCATGCGAAATACTTGAAATACTTGATAAGGAGTCTGCGTGCTCATGAATTTCCTAACTTGAGATGTGACCGTTGATTGGTATTGAGCATTACGTATTCCATTTGAGGAAGTATCCGATAATTGAGGTTTTGTGTTCATTGTTCAGTGTAGACCGTATTATTTGCCTATATCTATATTCATTGTTCAGCTACTATGTTTCATACTTGTCTACTTTATTATATTTGATTTACTGGATCACTAGTAAGCATCAATGTTGACCCCTCATCACTACCTCTTCGGGTTTAGGCTAGATACTTACTGCGTACCCGTTGATTTACGTACTCATGCTACACTTCTGCACTAAATGTGTAGGATCTTACAGGTTCATTTGATGATCATCATGGCACGTAGGCACATCTACTGAGGAAACTTTATGGGGAGCTACACTTCATGCTATGTGTCGCAGCCCGCGGAGTCTCTATCTTATTTATTTACTGTATCCTGTCTATCTTGTATTCCTACATATATATATATATATATATATATATATATATATATATATACACACATGTGTGTGTGTGTGTATTTTATGCTTATTGTGTATGTATAGGTTTTAAGAGTTGATTAATTGTTTGATAAGGGGACGTCTTGTTTGTTTTAGGCTTTGAATATTTGAGTTAAATGAGAGAAAATAGGAAGAAAGGGAGGATACTTGAGTGTAGGGTTCATGGTTTGGGTGCTTTCCTTGTTTAAAAAGCCGTTTGGAGTACTCCAAACACTGTTCGTAATTGGTAAAAAGTTTGTCTTTTGGACAACTTTGGACTGAAAAACCGGTCATTTGAATAATTCGAACATATTTTTGTGGAAAGTTTGTCTTTTAGACATATTGGTGATAATAATTCAAGATCTTCTTCCCCTGTAAAAAGAGGGTCTTTCTTTCAAAAAGGGGGAAGAAAGAAAACAAAAGGGAGAAGACACTGTGAACACAGAACTGGAGAAAAAAAAAATACAACATCTACCTTGAGTAGGAAAACTGGAGAGATTTTGAGTAATTTTTGTTTTGAGTAAAACCTTATCAAAAAACACTTAACCTTTTGAAGTTAGTCTTGGATTTTTCATTTCTAAAGTTGCTATTGTACGTGTAATTGTGTAATTGTATACTGTCGATGGTGGCCCTTCATGCAGTATAGGATTCTTAAGTTCAACTTTATGAAAATTAGTTTGGCACATCAATTGAAATAGAATGGGAGGCAGTGATTCTTTTTAAGCTAGAAAAGTGAAATTTATTAATTAATTGAGGTAGAATCATTGGGGCTGTTGGATAGTGGAGTTTTGCCTCATTGTGTTTTAGCTATTCTAGTTAACATTTTTTATTTATTATTATGTTGTTTCTTTGGACATTAGAAGTGAAGTAGGCCAGTGATTTTCGCTAACTTCAGTGGGCTATACGATGATTTGTTTTTATATATAAAAAGAGAAAAAAAAAAGTTTTGACCATAAGCTGCATTTTGCCTACACACCCTTCTCATAAACCAATGAAAAAAATTCATTGTTCATCTTTTTTATAATGATTTCACCTGGCCCGTTTTTATAATGATTTCAGTTGTCCTGTTTTTATTAAATAACAGAGCAGCCCATTATTTAAATTGGTAGAAGTTGATCCAACTTTTAAATATCATTGTTGTCCAGTATTAATGTTACATGTTTTCCTTCATAATAAGATCCAAAAAAAAAAAATAGCTCTCTTCCCACTTAAATAACTCAACCGCTTCTAATAGAATAATTAAGCGCTAGGCATTTTTAGACGCGTCCCAAATATCGACCATGTGTTCATATACGATCTTTGATCCATGTTAATTAATAAAAAATGGTCATATGTGCATTCTCGCTCCTTGGCTCTTTAATAATAATTTGTATTTGATCATGTGTTCATACCCGTTTCTTGATTAATCACACTTGATTTGAAAAAAAAAAGACCTCGTGTGCTTGCACGCTCCTAGGTTAACACAATTAATAAAATTCAGTTAATTATCGAGCGGCGATAGACAATAATTATTTAAGGTAAATAACATGTCTATCCAAAATAATATAAGTCAAATGTAGTCAATAAAGCAACTATACTAGAACCACGGGACTCGAGAAATGCCTTACACCTTCTCCCTGGTCAACATAATTTCGTAGCCGGACTTTGTTTTTCACAGACCAATAATAATAGAGTCAAATCTTCCGTTGACTAGGGATTCAAATAAAAAGTGACTTGGAACACCAAATATCAAATTGAAAAAACTCTTTAACCCACAATAATCCTAACATATATTTTTTGGGGTAAAAAAAAGGGTGTGACCACTCTGGAGAACCTATAAGAATTCGAGCTTGTACATTGATTAATTTTTAGATTTTACTATTTTTGGATATTATTGTGTATATGAGCCCAATGTGCTAATTGTGACTTAGTTGCTGTTTTGATATTGTTTGAACTGTATATATAAATTGTCCTCTCTCTCACACCGTCTGAGTCTTGTGATAATTATAGTGTTGTGTGGGCAACCCAGCTCCCCAAAATTGTCAGTCTGAGATAAAGCCAATGTGCAGACTTGCTCCTGGTGAAGGACTTAATCACACTTGTTTAGGCGTGGAGAACCACCAGCAAAGCCAGAACCGTTGTGCGGCCAGCAAACTGACGTTCCTCGGCTTGGGTTGTCCGCCCGAGTATGGCAGGTCTAGATACCTTCTCCTATAAGATTTTAAATCCTAGAAGAACAAGACACATGGTGGGTTGTCTCTAGGTGGATCATTTTTTTGTATCATTCGACATAGCGAAGCTCGACACAGTGGTCGAGCTCGTATATGACAGGTATCCTTTTTGCGACCATCATGTTCACTTATGTGCTACTTGCTACATCATTTTGAAAGCTTATTTGCATTGTTGACCTGCTTTGACCAACTCCCAAAATTGTCAGTATGAGATAAAGCCAGTCTGCAGACCTGATCCTGCTAAAGGACTTAATCACACATGTTTAGGCGGGGAGAACCACCAGTAAAACTGAAATTGTTTTACGGCCGACAAGCTGACACTCCTCGGCTTGGGTTGTTTGCCCGAGTAAGGCAGGTCTAGATACCCTCTCCTATAAGATTTTAAAACCTAGAAGAACAAGACACATGCTTGGTTATCCCTAGTAGGATCGTTTTGTTGTATCATTCGACTTAGCGAAGCTCGAGACAGGGGTCGGGCTCGTATATGATAGGTATCCTTTTTTATACCATTATGTTCACTTATGTGCTACTTCCTACATTATTCTGAAGGCTTATATGCATTGGAAAGAAAAAATCTTTCCCTTCGGTTAGGTACATATGCCAATTTTTTTCTTGCAGTTTCAAAATGGATCGATGTAAGGTGTTTTTAAAAAAAAAACAAAGATAATAATTTTTTTTCAAAATTGGTCATTTTTAGTTTCTATTTTGGTTTGAGCTACGCGGGTTTGATTCTCACAAATATAATGAGATACGCAGGCAACCTCCATCAGGTCTAGCCTAAATTTTTTTGCAAAAAATTTCAAAAATCGGTGTGTTCATAATATTTTAAAAAAAAATTAACAATAACTCAAAATTTTTTCGGTTTTTTGTCATTGCATCCGGTTATTGTTTCCTATACAGTCCTAATGTCTTTCCCGAAAGTACCGAAGGTTATTTCAGGAGAATAATTGCAACATGCTACTGAATTCCCATAACCACAGAAAATACAGAACTCAAGTCATGGTATAAACCGCCACAACTCTTTCACGTACTACCACGAAATCACCTGTATAGCTTAATACACCAAAAGGACTGATCATTTCCCCAAACATGCTAATTCAAGTCATTACAAACTTACTCGAATTCTTCTAATTTATTTTTGACTTGCCTATGAAATAATAGTTCTATCAGCTACCTCATACCCTCCTCAAGCACTATTAGTATTTCCAACCGGTACCCTCATTCCGAATGATCTTCTACGAATCCAAAGTTGTTTCTTTCCCTCTGTCTAATATCACATCGCAGACCCCCTGCGCTAACATAGAAACACTCTAAGCCTCTTTCATAATCCTTTGCAAAAACTCAATCCTTAACCACACAACGGACCCAAAATCTTTAGACACCGCACTTTAATTCTTGAATCCACTAGAACCGTTATTGAGCCTCATCCACTCTAAGTTGGTCCCGAATATAACCAAACTCTAGTGCTCCGTTAGCACATAAAGAGTCCCAAGAGAAAATAGATGAACGTTTTTCCTCGTACTTCACATTTACAAGAAGCATAAACTCCGAGTAGTCCTGAAATCTGCTCATGAATCGATAAGGAAAAATGTAGCACACATTCCTCAAGTCCTTTGCCCGAATTACCATTGATGTTTTATTTTGTTTAGTAATAAATAATCCACCAATGTACTGATAACCAGAAGCTGCACACGCATACAACCACATGACCCAATTGTAGACTGTGGGCTCCCCTACTTTGCTTTAAGATACAATAACATAAATTAAAAAATCCACAATAACTCCTCCTTCTAAATTACCATGGTCTCGCACCATTAACCCGCCAACTTCTCGCAATCTCTTGTTAAACATTTCGAAGCATCATCCACAATCGCACATTCACCCTCCTAACAGTTTGTACCATCTTCTTCAAGCGATCTAATCTCACATCATAATACATGCCTCCCGTTGTGTATAAATCAGAACCCTTCATGGGAATGTCATCAACAATAACACAATTTCCAATCTTCTCATAGGATATAGCCTACATGTGGAATTATATTTCTACATCTTCCAACGACATTAACCTAGTTACAACTGTAACGACCCGACCGATTATTTTTGAGCTCTAGCGCGTCAATTGACGGTTTGAGGCCTTGAGTAACTCCACTTCAGGTATTATGACTTGTACATGTGTCGGAATTGAATTGGGAAGTTCAAAGTTGATTTGGAAACAAAATTCTAATTTCAGAAGCTTTATGTTAAAGGAATTGGTAAAGCTTTGACTTATGAGTAAATGAACTCGAAATCTATATTTGAAGGTTCCAACAAGTTCGTATGATGATTTTAGACATGGAGTATGTCCGGATCGGTTTTTGGATGACCGAGGAGCATTTCAGCGTATATTGTGGAAAGTTAGCATTTTGGAAGAATTTCACAAATATGGGTTGAACTGTATCTTAAAGTTATCGATATCCGTTTGGAATTTGGAGCCTGGGAGTAGCTCCGTATGGTGATTATGGTATGAGGAGCATGTCTGGACGTGGATTTGAAGATCCGTAGGTTATTTTGGGATCATTTGGAAAAAGTTGGAAGTTGGAGGTTTTTGGAAGTTTGATGGGAGTGGACTTTTGATATCAGGGTCGGATTCTGATTATGAAAGTTGGGGTAGACCTGTAATGTTAAATGTGACTTGTGTGCAAAATTTGAGGTCAATCGGACATGATTTGATAGGTTCCAGCATTTGGATGTTGAAGTTAGAAGTTCAATAGATCATTAGGCTTAAATAGATGCACAATTCGTAGTTTTGATATTATTTGTTATGATTTAAGGCCTCGAGTAGGTCCATGTTACGTTATGGAGTGGGTCGGTATGATTGGTGGGGGGGGGGGGGGGGAGAGGAGGGTCCCGGGGGCCTCGGGTGTATTTCAGATGTGTTTGGGGTGTATCGTGCTCTTATTTGATGTTTCAATGTCGTTTCATTGGACATAAAGGGTAAAATGTGGAGAAAATTTTGATTTGTGATGGTATTGAACCATTAGATCTGTATTGTAATTATGAAGCCATATCAATAAGAATCACCGAATTCTGATGTCGTATGAGAGAGTTATGCTCATTTCCGTGTCGGGTATGATTGCTGGTTTCTGATGCGAACTTTGTTATTCGCGAACGCGATAGAGGTCCCACGAAAGAGTAGAAGGATGTTTGGGTGACTGTCAATGTGGATAATTGCTCTTCGCGAACGCGAAGAAGAAAAATCACCACGACTGTGTTTTAAACCGAGAACTTAAGTATTTGGGGTATATCTTGAGTTCTAGAGCTCCGTTTGAGGTAATTTTGGACGCGTTGTTATCGTATCTACAAAAGGGTAAATATATAACCTTTATTTTTATTTTTCTCTATCATTATTTCTGTTGGTTATTAATTTTATCAGTACTTGGATTTTAGAAATTGGGATATTGTGCCCCAAAGTTGAGAAATGGTAAATCCTTGATTTGAGGGTCGATTCATGGAAGAAATTGGATAATTTTATAGACATAGACCATATGAGTTATGGGTAATATTTATTTTCAATAATTTTCCAAATCTGGGCACGTGGGCCCAGGGGTTTACTTAATTGACTTTTCGATCGGAGTTTAGAATTGTCATAAATTGATTTATTATGAGTATTAGGGTATATTTTTATTGTATGCACATTGCTTGAATAATTTTGAAGCAACGGGCACCTGTTTGAGGTGTTAGAGCGGCGTTGGAGCCGGTTCTAACTTCGGAGCGACGTAAGTCTTATGTCTAACTCTATGAGGGTGAAATAACCCCTAGGTATTGTAACTGATATGTTTTACTTGTTGCGGGGGCTATGCACACACGAGGTGACGAGAGTCCGTATGTAGCTACATTCATGTTATTGTCCGTGTAGACTCAGGTTCACGCCATGCTATAACTGTACTATTTGGGTTATCTCTTGCTTATTAAATTCGTTTTCTTTACATTACTACTTGAGACTAGACAGATGTAGAGTGATAGATTTGCTATTGTAGAGATTTGACGAGTTTCATGATTAGCCACGAAATAATTGTACTCCTCTTATGAATTTCTCCCGCGTTATGCGTTCTCATTGAAAGGTTTCTCCAAAGCTCCTTATATCTCACATGTTCCTTTGTGAGTGGGGTCAAGGACCCGTCAAAGCTTCTTATTCTAATGGTATCGGGCTATTCGCCTAGGCCGGATAGATACATCTATGGTTTGTGTCGTTTGACGCTTGGTAGTGCACAGATTATGATGGGATCAAGCCGTTTGCTTCAGCAAGATTATGTACGACACTCTCATGGTAGTGGGCCATCTCGCCTCGGCCGTATAATAGATGTATCTATGGTTCATGTCATTCGACCCTCAGTAGTGCACAAATTATGATGGGATGGGGCCGCATGCCTCGACATATCTATAAAATACTCATGGAAATCGTGCGTTAAATATGACAAGAAGTCAGTGTATCTATGAGTCTTCCTGATTTGAATTATGACAACCTATCTGGTGAGGTCCATTATATATATATATATATGCTCCGGTTGAGGAGGTAATTGCCAATTGAGAGCTTGAATCTGTTGTAGAAAGGGGGACCGTATCACGTATTTACACTTGTTTAATTCGTTTATTTACTCTGCCCCATATCTGTTTACTTCTTGCTTTATCTGTCTTATTGGACCACTACTAAGTGTCGATTTTGACCCCTCGTCACTACTTCATTAGGGTTATGCAAGATACTTACAGGGTACGCGTTGATTTACGTACTCATGCTACACTTGCCGCACATTTTTTTCAGGTACATATATGTTTGGTGATCTTCTGGGCGCAGAGGCGCGTTTATTATGGGGACTTACCGTGAGCTGCATTTCATGTTATGATCTGCAGTGTCTCCATCAGAGTTATTTATATTGTCCTTTCTAATTTGTATCTCAAACAGATGTTGTATTTTATTTTATTTCCTTGTTGATGCTCATGCACTTGTGACATCGGGTTTTGGGGGTGCTTATGGGTTGTCCTTTATTTTATTTGTGAAAATATTATTGGTAACCCTATAAATTCTATTTCTTACTATTTAATTGATGAAAATTATGATTTCAAAAATACTAAAATGAGTATTAAGTTAAGCATTCACTGTTGGCTTGCCTGATGGCGATGCCATCACGGCCTCTATTGGATTTTGGGTCGTGACATCTTGGTATAAGAGCGTTAAGTTTGTTTAGGTCTCACGAGTCATGAGCAAGTCTAGTAGATTCTTGCAGATCGGTACGGAGACGTCTGTTCTTATCTTCAAGAGGCTATATGACTGTTAGGAGCACTTCCCTTTCTTGATTCCTCATCGTGCGATTTGTAGTGGTACTATAGACGTGGGCAAGATGTTTCTCCCTGCGCATTCGAGCAAGTCATTATCGTCTTCTTGCGGAAGGATGTTCTATTATTTCGCCTCAGTAGTTGTGTTTTCAGTGGTTTCAAGGTTGCGTGCATATTTCTATGATGTTCGAACGTTGTTATCGCACCGTGTTGGTGTAATGGTAGGGTACTTGTTTGTGTGTCGAGGCAGTGAATGAATTGAAATGAGGTTTTTTCTCAGTGCATGATTCAGAGGTTCAACATTTTATTTCCAGTGGAGGAAAGGCAATCAGACTATGAATGTTCAGGTTTGGGATAATGGAGTAACGAGAGTTGGTATTTTCGAGCGTGGTGGAATTCTCAATTATGATGTGTTGTCATCAACCTTGTTGAAAACGTTAAGGTTCAGCGGTGTTATGATTTTCATCAATTTGCCTTCGAGGTAGCGTAGTGTGAAATGATGCCGTAGAAGCGGTTGTCAGAGGTAGTAGAGTGTAGCGATTTCAGAATCAAATGGGTATTTCTAATGTTGTTGGACTGAGAAGGATGATCTTCTAGGAGGCTTGGAGTTGGTGGAAATTTATTAGCTAAAGTGTTACAGAGATGGATTCGGATTTGAGGCAACAATTGGGCAGCAAAGGACGAGGAAGGACATATGGGAGGTGTTTTGCGGTGGTTGAATTGCAAGAAGGTCCAGTAAGAAAAGCAAAAGTTGAGGAGTTGCTTAAAGGAGAAGGCTTAACCAATGTGGGAGAGTGGCAGAGTAACATATGGTTTCTATGGTACGATGGACACACACCTTGAGGAAAGTTTGGAGCCATTTGGGAATTCGTGGTGGACAGTGACTAGGTCCATGAATTTTATTTTGATGCAACATGACTTCGAGTTTGGAATGCATTGTTGGACTTTTAGCTGATGTTAATGGGGAAGAAGGAATCTCGGTGGGTCCTAGGTTTATGTAATTGTATCTTCAATCTAAGTGGGAGAGCTCCACCGTCTATGATTGGATTGCGTGGTTGTCTACTTGTACGGTTTCTTGTTACCCGTGTATTGGTGGGTTATTACGACTAAGGAAAGAAAACATCAGTGGTAATTTGAGCAAAGGATTTGCGGAATGTGTGCTATATTTGGCCTTATCGGTTCATGTTCAGGTTTTGGGAAGACTCATAGTCTATGCTTTGTATGGATATGATGTAGAAGGAAAGGAATTCAGCCGATTGCTTCTTTGAGAGGGTGTTTATGTGCTAGCAGGGCCATGGAGTTTGATTATATTCGGGAACAAGTCAGAGTGGTTGACTCTCAACAATGGTCCTAGTAGGTTCAAAATTAAAGTGCTGTGCCTAAGGATTTCGAGTCCATGGTATAGTTAAGTATCGAGCTTTTGTAGTGGATTATGAAAGGGGCTTGGAGTGTTCTATGTTATCATCGGTCTGCGGTGTAGCATTGGAGTAATGAGAGAAAATAACTTCAGATTCGTAGAGGGTTCAGAATGTGTGTACCAGTTTAAGATGCGAATGTGTGCACAAAGAGGGTATGAGTTAGTTCGTGGGTTTTGAGGCAATGTGGTCTCGTGAAATAAGGTCACTCAGGATGAGTGGGAATCGGGTTCGTTATATTTTGAATGGAGCTATTATTATTTCTAAGAAAAAAAGTCCAAAATAAATTAGGAGAAGTTGGTTCGGTTAGCAATGGTTGAATCGGCATAATGGTGGCAATGATCAGTTCCTTCAGCATGTTAAGTTATGCAGGTGATTTGTTGCATTACATGCGAGGCTTGACGGCCACCGTAATTTGATTTATTTTGAGGTATTCGATTATAAGTGCATGTTATGTGTAGATGGATCCCGAAAGAGTTATGGTGTTTTATACTACTACTTGGGGATTGTATTTTCTGCGGTTATGGGAATTCAGTCACGTGTTGCAATGGTTCTCCTGAAATGAGTTATGTAGGAAGTTTTTATATGATGGAGTGTTTATTCTATTAGTGGTTCAGGAGTTATAATAGAATTCCTGTACTCTCACGTATTGGAATTTTAGGTGCAGTGAGCGGCATGGGAATTGGAAGTTGAGGATCAAGGTTGCGGTTCAGTGTAGACAAGAATGTTACAAGCTTGGATGAGCAAGAGAGAATTCAGATGTTTAGAGTAAGCTGGTATTATCTTTAGCGTCACCTGAGATCGGTGTCCTGTGTAAGAGGCTTTGTGTACTGATTTACAGATTCTCGATTTGCTTTAGAGCATTGTATGGCTTGTGGTATGGATGTGCAGACTTTGTTATGTGGTGCGGAAAGTCGTGGGAGCGTATCCCATAAGAAGATTGTATAAGTGTGACATGTAGTCACTTGATTGATTGAAGATTGAAACCAAGTATGGAGATTATGATACTACCGCTAATGTGAGAGATTAGGCCTGGGAGGAGCTCTATTCATTTGGTTATGAATTATGGAAGTTTGTTCCGGATTGGAATGCTGTTGCTTTGTGTTATGAATAGGTTTGTTGTTGATCCTTGGAAGGTTATTAGCCAGTGCGTTACGATCAAAATCGGCTTGAGGTCTGAGTATGGATCTAGATGTGAATGTGCGCTCTATATCAGGCAGGATGTGTTTAATTCAGAATAGCGTTGCTTACGAAGGGGTCTTCGGGCCTTGGATGTTATTTTTGTCGTCAGCTACTCCGTGTAATCTATATTGTGCCATGTGGGTTGTGAGACAACATGATTATTCGCACTCGTATCGACATCCTATATAGTTTGTTATATTGTGACAGCAGGATGGCTCTCAAGATGCAGGTCATTTATTGCACCTTAGTCGTGCTTGAGTTTTATATTTATGGAGCTATCTGTCTCCCTAGGGATGATATTATATACTTGGCATGCTTGTGGTCAACATTCGGGTATTTTGTAGGTATGAGCATGCTTGCTCGATATATTTTTTTTTATAGATTGATGTTAGGATCGGGTGGCACGGCGCCACGGGTATCTTGGTTGGATCGGGTGGCACGCCGAAATGGTATCATGTGTGGATCAAGTTTCACGCCGCAACAATGTGATGTTGAGTACAGTTCCCTATATCTATTCTTGTGTGTTTTGTTTCTCATTTTTTGACGAAGGTTCATAACATCTTTTCGGCTGTTTAATTAGTTACTTGGGTTGGGTAGTTCTTTCCAGAGTTCATTTTTCCTTATGTATCACATTCGAGTTTGTAGCTTGTTGGAACATTGTGGCATTATTTGAGACTTTTGGCAGTGTCTGAGGTGGCTTATTACCTGAGCAACTTGTACTGGGTGAGAGGAGATTATTGGACCTGTGATCAGCGCCATCGGATTTATATAAGGTATATTAAATAGCAAATATCATTGTCCAGTTCAGAATGAAGTAATGCTTCTTGTCAGGAGGAGATACCCCATGATTTGTGATTCAGCAGATGATTATGGATTTCTAAAAATCTCTTCCGTCGCAGCAGTATTGCGAGAGTTGGAACATGGTTTATATATGTTATGAGGTATACGACGGGCTTCAAGTCATTGTAAATTTCAGCCGTTGTTCTTGGGGGAGATTGGCTTGGGAAAATAAGTTATGTGGTCCACAATGTGATTTCAGCGGAGGAGCATGGTCATGTTGGGTTCAGTGTCTGGTGATTAACATGGTGTTCGTGTGTTAGAATCTGGTAAAGTGGAGAAACTCCGGATGTTGGAATTTGGCTCAAAAGCTTGCTAGCTAAGGTAGCAGGAAGAATCTTCATTCTGGCTCGAGCTAATGTGCTCAACTGGGTTGTGGTGGCACGAGTAGGTGCACGAGGTGTTAAACAATTATTTTGGACAACTCCGGAGCAATTCATAGCACGTTCAAGGACGAACGCATGTTTAAATGGGAGAGAATGTAACGACCCGACCGGTCGTTTTGAGCTGTAGCGCCTCATTCGGCAATTTGAGGCCTTGAGTAACTTCACTTCTGGTATTATGACTTGTACATGTCGTAATTGAATTTTTGGAAGTTCGGAGTTAATTTGGAAAGAAAAATCTAATTTCGGAACTTTTAAGTTGGAGGGATTGACTAAGGTTTGGATTTTCATTAAACAACCTCGGAATTAGGATTTGAAGGTTCCAACAGGTTTATATGATGATTTTGCACTTGGCATATGTCCGGATCGGGTTTTGGATGACCCGTGAGCGTTTCGGCGTCTAATGTGGAAAGTTGACTTTTTGGAAGAATTTTATAAATTTGAGTTGTAGTGTATTTTAATTTTATCGATGTTCGTTTGGAATTCTGAGCCTCGAAGTAGCTCCATATGGTGATTCTTGTCTTAGGAGCGCGTCTAGATGTGGATTTGGAGGTCCGTGTGTCATTTTTGGGTCATTTGGTGAAAGTTGGAAGTTTGAGGTTTTTGGAAGTTTGAACCGAAGTGGACTTTTGATATCAGGGTTGGATTTCGATTCGAGAAGTTGTAGTAGGTCTGTAATGTCAAATGTGTCTTGTGTGCAAAATTTGAGTTCAATCGGACTTTGACAGGTTTCGGCATCAGATGTGGAAGTTAAAAGTTCAATGTTTCATTAGGCTTGAATCGATGCGAAATTCATAGTGTTGATGTTATTTGGTATGGTATGAGGCCTCATGCAGGTCCGTGTTATTTTATGGAGCAGGTCGGTGTGATTGGGCGGGGTCTCGTGGGCCTCAAGTGTGTTTTAGATGTGTTTGTGGTGTATCGTGCTCTTATTTTATGTTTCAACGTCGTTTTTTGGACATAAATGGTAACATATTGAGAAAAATACTTTTGGTTTGTGATTGGATTGAACCATTAGATATGTATCGTAATTACGGAGTCATAGCAACAAGAATCACCGAATTTCGATGTCGTGTGAGAGAGTTATGCCCATTTACATGTCGGGAAAGATTGTTGATTTCTGGTGCGGATTTTGTTCGTCATGAACGCGAGAGAGGTCCCGCTAATGTGAAGAAGGAAGTTTGGTTTGACCGTCAACGAGAAGAATTGCTCTTCGCGAATGCGAAGAAGAAAAATTGCCTGGACAGTGTTTTAAACCAAGAAATTTTAGTATTTTGGGTATATCTTGAGTTCTAGAGCTCTGTTTGAGGTGATTTTTGCGGCTATGTTCTCGTCTCGACAAGGGGGTAAATATATGACCTTTTGATTTTCTTTTTCTCCATGATTATTTCCGTTGGTTATTATTTTTATTCGTGTTTGGATTGTAGAAATTGAGATTTTGAGCCCCAAAGTTGAGAAAGGTTAAATCCTTGATTTGATGGTCAATTCATGGCAGAAATATGGTGATTTTATGGATATAGATCATATGAGTTATGGGTAATATTTATTTTTGATAATTTTCAAATTTTATTAGTATTAGAGTATTTTTTATTGTTTGCAAATTGATTGAATAGTTTTGGAGCGACGGGCACCGGTTTGAGGTGTTAGAGCGACGTTGGAGCCGGTTATGGAACTTTGGAGTGAGGTAAGTCTTCTGTCTAACTCTATGATGGGAAAATTAACCCCTAGGTGTTGTAATTGATAATTAACCCCTAGGTGTTGTCATTGATATGTGTTACTTTTTGCGGGGACTACATTTACACTATGTGACGAGAATCCGTATGTAGCTACATTCATGTTATTGTCCGGGTAGACTCAGGTTCACAACATGCTATAACTATACAATTTGGGTTATCTCTTGCTTATTAAATTCTTTTACTTCGTATTACTACTTGACACTAGACGGACGTAAAGTGATAGACTTGCTATTGTAGAGATTTGAGGAGTTTCATGATTAGCCGCAAAATAATTGTACTCCTCATACAAACTTCTCCCGTGTTATGCGTTCTCATCAAAAGGTTTCCTCAAAGCTTATTAAATCTCACATCTTCCTTCGTGAGTAGGGTCAAGGACTCGTGAAAGCTTCTTATTCGAATGGAATTGGGACATTCGCCTCAGCAGGATATATACATATATGGTTCGTTCCGTTCGACCCTTGGTAGTGCACATATTATGATGGGATCCGGCTGTTCGCCTCGGCAGGATTATGTACCACACTCTCATGGGAGTGGGCCGTTCGCCTCGACAGTATTATAGATGTATCTGTAGTTCATGTCGCTAGACCCTCGGTTTGCACAAATTATAATGTGATCGGGTTGTACGCCTCATCATTTCTATAAAATACTCTCATGGAAATCATGCGTAATATCTAACAAGAAGTCAGTGTATCTATGAATCTTCATGATTTGAATTATGACAACCTATATGTTGAGGTCCATTATATACATATTATATATATATACATATTATATATATATATATATATATATATATATATATATATATATATATATATATATATATGCTCCGGTTGAGGAGGTAGTTGCTAATTGAGAGACTGAGTCTATTGTTGAGAGGAGGAACGTATCATGTATTTACAATTTCTTAGTTCGTATATTTACTCTGCCCCATATCTGTTTACTTCTTACATACTCATGCTACACTTGCTGCACCTTTTTGTGCAGGTACATATATGTGTGGTGATCTTTTGGGTGCAGAGTTGCGTCTATTGCGGGGACTTACCGTGGGCTACATTTCATGTTACGATACGCAGCCTGCAGAGATTCCATCATAGTTATTTGTATTGTCTTGTCTAATTTGTNATATATATATATATATATATATATATATATATATATATATATATATATATATATATATATATATGCTCCGGTTGAGGAGGTAGTTGCTAATTGAGAGACTGAGTCTATTGTTGAGAGGAGGAACGTATCATGTATTTACAATTTCTTAGTTCGTATATTTACTCTGCCCCATATCTGTTTACTTCTTACATACTCATGCTACACTTGCTGCACCTTTTTGTGCAGGTACATATATGTGTGGTGATCTTTTGGGTGCAGAGTTGCGTCTATTGCGGGGACTTACCGTGGGCTACATTTCATGTTACGATACGCAGCCTGCAGAGATTCCATCATAGTTATTTGTATTGTCTTGTCTAATTTGTATCTCAGACATATGTATTTTATTTTATTTCCCAGTTGATGCTCATGCACTTGTGACACCGGGTTTTGGGGGTTCTGATGAGTTGTCCTTTATTGTATTTGTGAAAACATTATCAGTAACCCTATAAATTCTACTTCTTACTATTTAATTGATGAAAAATATGATTTCAAAAATACTAAAATGAGTAATTAAGTTAAACATTCACTGTTGTCTTTCCTGACGGTGATGTTAGGCGCCATCACGACCTCTAGTTGATTTTGGGTCGTGACAACAACTACCACGAAATTAGCAAACCCTTTCGAGCCCATTCTGGTCCATCAGTTGTAAGATTTTGTTTATTTCCCATTAGCATCAACTGAAAGTCCAACCATACGTTCCAAAGTTGAAGTCATGTTTCATCCAAAAGCGATAGTCAAGCTATCACACCCCTATTCGTTTCAAGCAAACCCCTCTTTGTCATATTCAATCTTCCTTAGTGAAATAGCCAGTGTCCCAAATGAAATTTATGGACTTAGTCATTGTCCACTATGATCCTTAACACGCTCTAAACTTCCTCAAAGTAAGTGTCTATCCTACCATAGAATTCGTATGCTACTCTCCCACTCCCACTTCAATAAACTCATCTCCTTAAGAAACTTTTTGGCCTCTATTGTTCCTACTTTACCTGCTAGAAATTTAACCACCGCGAGACACCTCCCACCATGTCTTCCCTCCTCCGTTGCTGCCAAAATACTGCCTCTAATCATAATATATCTTTGCAGCACCCGGACTAATAAATTGCCACTAACTTT
Source organism: Nicotiana knightiana (assembly GCA_005239525.1). Classification (NCBI taxonomy): domain Eukaryota; kingdom Viridiplantae; phylum Streptophyta; class Magnoliopsida; order Solanales; family Solanaceae; genus Nicotiana; species Nicotiana knightiana. The sequence continues at coordinate 26,435 of ML438398.1, read as the reverse complement.
GAGCATCAATAAAGATTATCCCTCTCGAGCCATCAACATGAGAAACACCGATTCGACTCTGAAGACTCCTTACACCGCTATCTCTGATAACTGTTGTTCAGGCACTATTCCACAACACCCAGCCCCGAAGGAAATTCAAAGGTAACAATAACACTGAGGAACCATAATACGTTCCAACAAGGATGACGACACCACATCACAAACGAGAAATCCACCACGTCAGAAAATATCAAGTCTCGCTACTCCGTCAACCAAGTCCTGAACATCTATAGTTCAATTGCATCTCCTGAATTAAATGCCGAACCTCTATACCATGAACCAAGTAATCCTCATTTCGAGTCATTCATTGCAACGACACTTAAATAGGCACCCTACTATTTACACCAACACTGTGCGATAATCACGCATAAACATCATAATACATTATGCATAGCCGGGCAACCATAGGCAACACAAACATTACGCTGAAATGACAAAACATACCTCCACAAGGCGATGGCAATAGCCCAATCGAATACGCAAGGAGAAACATCCTGCACCATATCTGCAGTACCGTTACAACTCCTCGATTCCCAATTTATAACAAGTGCTCCACGTCACATAACATTGAGTAAAAAGGAAATTAAGGCATAATCTTCAATGGAATCAAATCGCACGACGAGGAATCACGAAGGGAAGTGCTCCTAACAACCCTTCAACCTCTCGAAGATAAGTACAAACATATCTGTACTCATCCGCAAGACTCTAGTATACTCTCTCATGACTCGTGAGACCCAAGTGAACCTACAGCTCTGATAGCAAGCTGTCATGACCCAAAACCCACTATCGGTCGTGTTGCCTCTCAACGTTGTCGTAAGGCAAGCCAATGGTGAACTACTCACATAATTATGACTTTAATTATTTTCGAAATTGTAAATTTTATTAGATAAAGAAATCAACACATTAAAATCATGGAAACTTCCAATTTAAATAGAATAGAAAATGAAAGTGTGTAAATACTAAGTAAAACCACAAACAACTTCTAGAACATCCCAAAACCCGGTGTCATAAGTGCATGAGCGTCGACTAAAGAGTGCAATAATAATACAACATTTGTCATGAATATTAAATTGATAGATTAAAGTAAATAAACAAGATGAAGACTCTGTGGGCTGCGGTGCGTAGCCTAGAAATAATCTCACCATAAAGTCCCCTCAGCAGGTGCGCCTATGCATCAATATGCCCACCAAATGAACCTGTCAGATCCTACACTTTAGTGCAGAAGCGTAGCATAAATACGTAAATTAACACGTACCTAGTAAGTATCTAGCCTAACCACAGAGAAGTATTGTCGAGGGGTCGACATCGACATTGACTAGTCGTCCAATAAATCAATATGATAACCCATAACAAATATGAAGCACAGTAGTAGTAGTGAGGTAAAATTTGTAACAAACATAATCCTCCAAGAATTTCTTTAAATGATATAAATCTCTCAAATCTCATGTGCGAGCTCAAACAAATATAAAATATCATGTGCAATCTCAAATGTATAAGGAATACAATATAAAATGCCAGACCTCAATAAAGGTGGATCTCGTGAATATCCGGACTGCTAGCGGTATAACATACGATTATACCGAGGTCCTACGACCCGATACAGAGTGGTGTGTACATTGTCGAGGGTCAACCGGCGCGAACAAGAGATGCATCTTAAGATACTGCCGAGACGTTCTGCCTGATCCACGGGAAAGGAAGAAACTTATCGAATTATGAGTCACGTGCTTACAACACAGGTGCATGAGCATAAAGTAAACATAAACTTTACCTTTTATCAAATATCTCTCCAAACAACTTAATGTGATAAAGCTCGGCCATATATATTCCCAAATCAATTTCAAATACAACTTCACTTAATTAAGCTAGAAAAATGAGTTCAAGTAATTCAAATATTACATGATAAAGTCCTATGTACATGCTTTTAGCTGCATACGGACTCTCGTCACCTCGTGCATACGTAGCACTAGTAGAACATAACAAATTTTAATATATATGGGCTAGTTTCCCCCTTACAAAGTTAGACAGGAGACATACCTTGCTCCGAAGTTCCATAACCGGCTCCAACGCCTCTCCAAAACCTCAAACCAATGCCCATCAATCCGAAACTAGTCAAACAATGTGCAAATCAATCAAGATATACTCAAATGCGTATAATTTAACAATTTTTAATAATTCTCCACTCTGCTCGAGAAGTCAACAAAGTCAATTCTCAGGCCCACGTACCCGGAGTCCGAAAATTCTTGAAGATAATAATTAGCCATAACACCACGAACTCAAATATATATATTATTCCTAATTCCATGTCCAATTTTGTGGTCAAAATCCAAAAATACCAAATTCTATGTTTTCTACCAAAATCGCACAATTTCCATAACTTTTCATGTTTTAAATCCACATACAATCCATGTATTTAACTCACGATGTGTAGAAATGTCTTACCTCATGATTGATGAAGAAAATGGATCCTCCAAATTGCCCAAGCAAGAGAGAAATGAGTTGAAAATGAGAAAATCCCAACCTTGCATGCTTATAATCTTCCCAGGCGCCCTTTATTCGGGAACACGACAAGTCCCTCGTGTTTGCGAAGCACAAAACAACTTTTGCTCCCAAATCCATCTTCGGTATCCCGAAGACAGGATCGCGAACGCGATGCCTCATCAGGCCTGACCATCGCGAACGTGGCTTCATCCACGCGAACGCATATGCCAACACTCCCAGGCCTAGTTTCTCATATGCGATCGCGACCTGGCCATCGCAATCGCGGCGGAGCACACTGCCCCAAACCTTCACGAACGCGACTGCCCCATCACGAACACTGAGAGGAAAAGGCCCCCAACTCAATTCCTTCTTTGTAAACGCGTGAGACGCTTAGCATTCGCGAAGAACACAACCAACACTAGCAACAACAAATCATCCAAACTTGGTCTGAGGCATCCCGAAACACAACTGAGGCCCTTGGGACCCGTCCATTACTAATAACAAGTCCCAATACCTTATCCAAACTTATTCTAAGGCCCTAAAAAATGCAAATAACATCTCGATCACCAATCGACGATCCAAATTCATTTTTGAAATTTCAAAATATCAAACCTCGATGAACGCATCCGAATCAAACATAAACAATCCGGAATGATGCCAAACTTTACGTAAAAGTCACAAATCACGGTACGAGCCTGTTCGATGGCTCAAAATACCAAATGGGCACCCATAACGTCAATGTCAACTTCAAATCAAACTTAGAAAATTCTAAAACCTTCAAAATGCTAACGTTGCACAATAAGCACCGAAATACTCGCGGGCCACCCGATACTCAATCCAAACATACGCCTCTGTCCGAAATCATCATTCAAACCTATTGAACCTTCAAATCCAGATTCCGAGGTCGTTTACCCAAAAGTCAAAAATTGGTCAACTCTTCCAACTTTCTATCTGAATCAACTCTGAACTTCCCGAAATTTGATTCTGACTACGCGTACAAGTCATAAAAGATGAAGTGAAGCTACTCAAGGCCTCAAACCGTCAAACTATGCACTAGAAATCAAAATGACCAGTTGGGTCATTACATTCTCCCCCACTTAAACATACGTTTGTCCTCAAACGTTCCAGGAACCGCTTAACACCTCGTGCACCTATTCGTACCACCACAACCTATGCGGATGCATTAGCTCATGCTAGACTAAAGATCTCTCTTGCTACCTTAGCCCAAAAGCCTTAGAACCAAATTCCAACATCCGAAATTGCCTACGAGACTTGATTCTAACATACGAACACCATATCAATCTTAACTCGCTCTACCAAATATGATCATAAACCCATGTTGAAACCACAAAATTCACTACATAATTCGTATGCCCATAATAACATCCTCCAATCGTAGAAGCTGCAAATCACTAACTTGATTCCCATAATATACCACATATATGCATAAGCCTTGATCCAATCCTCGCGATACTTCAACAATGGAAACGATGCGTAGTTGCTCATAACCACCTGCCAAATCATGGATTCCTCCACTCAAAAAGAACTATTTCCTCATTCTAAACTAAATAATGACATTTTCCCTCTAATATACCTTATATAAATTTGACTGCATTGATTTCTTGTCCAATAACCTCATCTCACCCAGTACAAGTTGGTCAGGAAATAAGCCACCTCAAATGCCACCAAAAATCTTATATGACGCCATCAATGCACCAATAAGCTACAAACTCGAATGTGACCCACAGGGATGAAGAACCCTGGAAAAGATCCATCTCGCCCGAGTAAGAAATAAAACGGACAAAAAGATGTTATGAACTTATCTTAGAGATGAGAAACAAGGCACATAAAATAAGCATAAGAATCCATACTCAACATCTCATTGTTGCGGAGTGCAACCCGATCCACACATGACATCATTGTGGCGTGCAACTCGATCTAAATATGACACTGTTGCGGCGTACAACCCAATCCAAACAGCATAGCTGTGGCGGCATGCCACCTAATCCACACATATCAATAAATATGGAAATACCCATCAAGCCATGATGCTCATACCTACGAAATATCTGAATATTGACGACAAGCATGCCGAGAGCATAAATACAACCCTGGGAAGACGGTAGCACCATGGGCTACAAAAAATCGAGCACGACTAAGGTATAATAAATGACCTGCATTTCGGGAGCCATCGTGCTCATATAACACCACAAGCTACACGGGATCACAACACATGTGCAAATAATAAAGTCATTCCACAACCAACATGGCACAATAGAGTATTACATAGGATAGCTTACAACATGGATAACCTCTAACGCTCGAAGAACCCTCCATAAGCTACGTTATGCCAAATGAACACATCCGACCTGACGTAGAGCACACATTCATATCCTGCCCCACCAACGGACCTCAAGTTGATTTCAATCATCCCATACTAGGCCAGGAACCTTTCAAGGATCCACAATGGTGCTATTCATGACACACATGAGTAGCCGTCCCATCCGGAACAAACTCCCACAATCCACAACAAAATGAATAGATCGCCTTTCAGGCATAAACTCTCACATTATCGATAGTACCAGAATCTCCATACTTGGTTTCAATCTTTAGCAATCAAGTGACTAACATGTCACACTTATATAATTTTCTCGTGGGATATGATCCCATGACCTTCCGCACCAGGTAGCAAAGTGTTCACCTCCCTATCACCAACCCTACTAATTATGTAAAGCAAATCAATACACATTGCCTCTTACACATGACACCTTTCTCAGGCGACACTAAGATGGTGTCGGCATACTCTAAACATCTGAAATCCTCCCTGTTCATCTGATCTCGTGACATTATTATCAATACCCAATGCAACCCTTATCCTCAACTTTCAATTCCCATACCGCTCAGAGCACCTAACGCGCTGCTATGCTAGAATCCAAGAGCATCATCACAACCCTTGAACCAGTAGTATAATAAATAGTTCATCAGGTAGAACCGTTTCACTCCACTTATTTCAGGAGAATAATTGCAACACACAATCGAATTCCCCTAACCGCAGAAAATACATATCTCAAGTCGCGGTCTATACTGCCATAACTCTTCGGGGATTCATTTACACATACAAGGCCATCAGAATCAAATAACTCCAATCAATCAATTTGCGGAGGCTGTCAAGCCCGCACGTACAACCACGAAATTACCTGTCTAGCTTAATACACCAAAGGGACTGATCATTTATATCGCCATGCTGATTCAAACCATTACGAACTGACTCGACGTCTTCCAATCTACTCTTGACTTGCCTTTGAAATAATAGTTCTATTTAAACACATAATGGACTTCAAACAACACTCATCCAGAGTGACCTCAAATTACGAGACCACATCGCCTCAACACCCATCAACATCTCATAACCGCGTCATGCACTCATTAGTATCTCCAGTTGGTACCCCGTTATGAAAGATCTTCTACTAGTCTGAAGTTTTTTCCTTCCCTCTCTCTAACATTACATCGCAGACCCCCTGCTAACATAGAAACACACCAAGTCCCTTTCATAATGCGTTGCAAAAACTCAATCCTTAACCACACAACAGATCTAAAATCTTTAGACACCACACTTTCATTCTTGAATCCACTAGAACTATTGTTTAGAGTCATCCATTCTAAGATGGTCCCGAATATGAGCCGAACTCTAGTGCTCCATTAGCATGAAAACTCCATAGAGAAAATAGATGAACTCTTTTCCTCGTACATATCATCCACAAGAAGCACAAACTCTGATTCATCCTGAAACCTGTACATGAATCAATAAGGAAAAAAGTAGCACACATTCCTCAAGTCTTTTTCCTGAATTACCCTTGATATTTTCTTTTCTTAGTCATAACTAATCCACTAATGTACCAATAACCAGAAACTGCATAGGCACACAACCACGTGACCCAATCGTAGACTGTGGGATCCCCCACTTAGCTTTAAGCTCCAATCACATAAATTCAGAACCCACAATAACTCCTCCTTCTCATTACCATGATCTCGCACCATTTTCCAAATTCTCACAATCTATTATTAAACTTTTTATAAAACATTTTAAATAATCAGCCACGATCGCATATTTGACCTCACGACATACGTACCACCTTCTTCAAGAGATGCAAGCTCACATAACATTACATGCCTCCCGTTGTGTAGAAATTAGAACCCTTCATGGGAACGTCATTAACAATCACGCAACCACCAATCTGGTCACAGGAGATAGCCCAACTGTGGAATTCCATTTCGACATCATCCAACGACATTTCCCTGGTTACAACTACCATGAAATCAGCAAATCCTCCTGAGCTCATACTCCTCCACCAGCTAGAAAAGTGTGTTGATTCCTTATTAGTATCAACTAAAAGTCCAACCATAAACTCCAAACTGGAAGTCATGTTGCTTCCAAAAATGATAATCAAGCTTTCACACCCTCTACATTTCAAGAAAACCCCTCTCTGCCATATTCAATATTCCTCACTGCAGTAGCCACCGCCCCAAATGAAATTTATAGACTAATTCATTGTCCACCATGATCCTCAAATGTCTCTAAACTTCCTCAAAGTATGTGGCTATCCTACCACAGAATCCATATGCTACTCTGCACTCCCACTTCTATAAACTCATCTCCTTACGCAAATTTTCGGCCTTTGTTGTTCATACTTGACCTGCTTGCAATTCAACCACTACGAGACACGTACCACCATGTCCTCCCTCTTCCTTCGTTGCCAAAATACTGTCTCTAATCATCATTCATATTTGCAGAACTCAAACTGATAAATTGTAACTAACTTTAAGCCTCCATAAAGATCATCTTTCTTGATCCATCAACATTAGAAACATCGATTTGACTCTAAAGTTGCCTTACATCGCTATCTCTGATAACCGTTGCTCAGAAATCATTTCACAACTCCCTGCTCTGAAGGAAATTCAAAGGAGACCATAACACCGAGGAACCTTGATGCGTTCTAACAAGGATGAAGACACCACATCACAAACAAAAATTCCACCACATTCGAAAATATCGACTCTCGCTACCCCGTCAACCAAGGTCTGAACATCGATAGTCCAATTGCCTCTCCCCGCTTGAATTAAATACCGAACCTCTAAACCATGAACCGAGTAATCCTCCTTTCAAGTCATTAATTGCCCGACACATAAATAAGCACCCTTCCATTTACACCAACACCGCGCAATAACCACTCATGAACATCATAATACACTATGCATACCCACAAAACCGCATGCAACACTAAAATTGTGCATAAATGACAGAACATTCCTCCACGAGGCGACAACAATAGAACAGTCGAATACGCACGGAGAAACAACCTGCACCACATCTACAGTAGCGTTACAACTCCTTGATTCCCAATTGATAACAAGTGCTTCGCGTCGCATAAGATTGAGTAGGAAGGAAATGAAGGAATATATTGCAATGGAATCAAATCGCACGACGAGGAATCAAGAAGGGAAGTGCTCCCAACAACCCTTCAGCCTCTCGAAGATAAGTACAGACGTCTCTTTACTGATTCGCAAGACTCTACTAGACTCGCTCATGACTCGTGAGACCCAAGTGAACATAGAGCTCTAATACCAAGTTGTCATAACCCAAAACCCACTATAGGTTGTTATGGCGCCCAAAGTCGCCGTTAGGAAAGCCAAAGGTGAACTACCAAAATAACTATGCATTTTATTATTTTTGAAATTGTGAATTTTATTAGATGAATAAATCAACGCATTGAAATCATTATAATCTAGAATTTAAATAGAATAGATAATGAAAATGTATAAATGCTAAGTAAAATCACAGTGTCATAAGTGCATGAGCGTATATTAAAGAGTGCAATAATAATACAACATTTGTCTGGGATATAAAATAGATAGATAAAATAAATAAATAAGATGGAAACTCTATGGGTTGTGGTACGTACCATAGAAAGTAGCTCATCATAAAGTCTCCTCAGCAGTTGCGCCTATGCGTCAAGATAGCCTCCAAATGTACATGTTAGATCCTGCATATTTAGTGCAGAAAAGAAGTTTGAGTACGTTAATCAACATGTACCCAGTAAGTATCTAGGCTAACCCTAGAGAAGTAGTAATGAGGGGTCGATATCGACACTTACTAGTTGTCCAATTAAACAATATGATAACTCATGAAAGATATGAAGCAAAATAGTATAGTGAGATAAAAACTATAACTAACATAATTCTCCAAAAATTTCTTTTAACGATATAAATGTTTCAAATCTCATGTGCCATCTCAACATATGTGAAATATCAAATGCAATCTCAAACAGATAAGGAATACCATATAAAATTCTAGGCCTCAATGGAAGGGGATCTCATGAATATTTGGACTAATAAAAGTATAACACACGATTATGTCGAGGTCATACGGTCCGATCCAGAGTAGTGTGTACACTGTCGAGGGTCGACCAGCGCCAACCATAGATGCATCTCAATATTTTGTCGAGGCGTACGTCCCAATCCATAGGAAATGAAGAAACTTATCGAATTACGAGTCACGTGCTTACAACACAGGTGCGGGAGCACAAAAAGTGAACATGACCTTTACCGTTTATCAAATATCTCTCCAAACAACTCAAGGCAATAAAGGTCGGCCAAATAAATTCCAAATCAATTTTAATTACAACTTCAGTCAATTAAGCTAGAAAAATGAGTTCAAGTAATCCAATTATTACATGATAAAGTCCTAAGTCTACCCCGACGTAAACATGATTTTGGCTACGTACAGACTGTCATCACCTCGTTTGTATGTAGCACCCACAACTAACTTACCTCGCTCTGAAGTTCCATAACCGGCTCCAATTCTTCTCTACCACCTCAAACCAATTCCCATCGATCCGAAACTATCCAAACAATTTGCAAATCAATTAAAATATACTCTAATGCCTATAATTTAACAATTTATAATAAGCCTCAATTCTGTTCGAAAAGTCAATAAAGTCAAACCTCAGGCCCACATGTCCGGATTCTGAAAATTCATGAAGATAATTATTCTCCATAACACCACGAACTCAAATATATAATTTATTCATAATTCAATATCTAATTTTGTGTTCAAAATCCAAAAATACCATATTCTAGGTTTTCTACAAAAATCCCACAATTTCTATAACATTACATGTTTTAAATCCACATAAAATCCATGTATTTCACTCAGAATGTGTAGAAATCTCTTACCTCAAGATTAATGATGATAATGGCTCCTCCAAATCGCCCAAGCAAGAGAGAGATGAGTTGAAAATGAGAAAATCCCGACCTTGCAAGCTTATAATCTTCCCAAGCGCCCTTCTTCGCGGATGTGGAAAGTCCCTCCCATTCACAAAGCACAACTAGCTTCTACTCCCAAATCCTTATTCCTGATCACGAATACAAGCTTGCAAATGCGATGCCTTACCAGGCCTGACCATCGCCAACGCATAGGCCAAGGCTCCCAGGCCCAGGTTCTCTAAACCCATGAGACCTTACCATCGCAAATGCAGAATACACTACCCAAAAAGGGCGAGCCTATTCCAAGGCTCGGAATCCCAAACAGACAATCATAAGGACAAATTGCACTTCAAATCAAAATTAGAAAATTCTAAAAACTTCAAAATGCTAACTTTCCGCAATAAGTGCAAAAATGCTCCCGGGCCACTCGATAATCAACCTGAACACACGTCCAAGTCCTAAATTATCATACGAACCTATTGGAACCTATAAATCCTGATTCTGAGGTTGTTTAGTCAAAAGTCAAACATTGATCAACTCTTCGAATTTAAAGCTCCCAAATTGAAAATTTTTCATCTGAATCAACTCTGAACTTCTTGAAATTCGATTCCGACTACGCGTAAATGTTATACAACATGAAGTGGAGCTACGCAAGGTCTCAAACGATCGAAAGATGCACTAGAGGTCAAAACGATCGGTCGAGTTATTAGAAAAAGAATTAATTAGTAATTAATCCCCATTTCTCTAATTACATTTGTTCATATCATATTATATTTCGCTCACCTACTTTTCTTAACAAGATTTTGAAGCCCATAACTTAGCCAAAACAACAGCCCCATTTTCAAAAGCTAATCATATTCGAATTGCAAGGATATAAAGTCGATTATTTCAAAAGCTCAAAATGTTGATACCTAGCAAGAATTTCAAAACCATTTCTCAAGCCAAATATTTAAGATTTCAGAATCTAAGGTATATTTTAGGTTCACTTTCTTACAAACATCTCTTAGATTTACATGAGCACCGACTCTAAACCAAGTGTTTTTATAACTTAACCTATTTTCATATACTTTATAAATACAAACCATTTACATATAAATTTCAAAATCTTTCAATTATATATCTTTAGACTCTTCTATAAATTCACACCCATTTAAAGGTCTCACACTCTTTTATTATACCCTCCCTTAGGTATATAACAAGCCGTACTCTTTAATATTAATTAAAGCATAGTGCAAATAATTGCTCCCAAGTCTAATCTAAGTCCTATAGAGATACCTCATATAGGTTTTAAGGGGTTCGTAACACCTTCCCCTTATAAGCACAAGAACCCTTACCCATAATCTCACCATTTAGCAGACTAATAAAGAATGTGACTTAGTAATTAAATAGGTACCCTAGTATACCTTATAATATTAGGTGGCGACTCTCTTTTATCAACAACAGAGAATCCATAAGTTGAATCTTATTTTGACTAGTGTTAAATAGGGTGCAACAACATGGCGACTCAGCTGGGGAGTGACACTTAGGTTTTGGCATAAGAAGACTTAGACTAATTTGGCATCTAGATTTATTTGTACGTTTCTTTAACTAGAATTGCATTTACGTGCTTACTTGATTTATTTGCTCTTTTTGCTTGTTATCATGCTTATAGCTGCTACACTCTTGTCCGTTACTGCTTTATATACATTGTCATCACATGTCTTCCTATCGAGTCTGGGCTGTACACTATCACACAGAATGACATTCGATGGTTGTCTTTTACACCCCTCTAAACCTTCTTTCCAAAACTCTCTATTTTTTAGCGAATTGCTTTGTCAAGTGGAATGACATAATTTCTCGCAGCCTTCAGTCCAACTAAAAAAGTAGGAAACACTATACTCTAGTAAAATCGGTCATACTGTATAAACCTTAGGTGAATCGATCCCTGGCATCAACACATTATTAGGAAAGCCACCCTAATTTTAATGTGCCACGAACCCAACGAGATGACTTCTGTGGAATAACAAACAAACTTGACAAGACACATAAAGAGTGGTGGAAGAGTATTTGTCGGGAACACGAAGATAAGGTTCGGACACACCTGGGGGCATTAACTGCATTGTTGAACATCCGAGCAGACATGGTGCTCACTCTCCAGTTGATAGAATTTAGGTATCTAGCCAAGGTAGTGGTCAAATTTGCCGACTGTAAGTTATTATCGATATTGGAAAAATTAACAAGCTTCACGGAGCTGTCGTTCAACAGCAAAGGAGTCGAATCAACATCAAGCTACTTTGGTGTTGATGGTGTTAGCTGAGATGCCGAGGGATTTGTCCGCATGTGCATGGGTGTATGATTTCTTAAATGTTGTAACTTATTCTATCATCCAAATTCACTCCTCTATTTGAGGATATGAAAATGGTCGATGCAATAATAATACACAACTGAGTCGGGGTCGAATTCCACTAGGAGAAACGTGAATGGGTGCTAGTTGTATATATCTTAGTGTGTGGATTTGTATATCTTAATTTGCACTTCCGGAACATTGGGTTTTGTTTCAATTGATAAAAAGGCCTATGACTATGACTTTCGCCTAGGTGTTCGATTAATGGGTTGTAAGCCTTAAAGATTATTTTATTGGTCGAGGTCTATTATAGCTACAACACTCAAGTACCCACTCAATACCTCTCGGTCATAGAGTGATTTTTCCCAATTTGTCTTTCTCAAGTCCAAATAGGTATTGAACAAAGTAGTTGATAATAAGCTCAAGTCGGGTTTTACTATCTCTAGGTTTGACCCTTTAATTGGGCTTATTAATCTCTCGATTGACCCAATTTATTGCTAGCCAAGTTTTTCTAGACTAATTCTCTCTTTCTCAAGTAGAGACCAAGTCAAATAGGAATGAAATAATTTTTGCAACCACTAATTCTTCAAATAAAAGCAAAAAAAAAGCCTCGATAATCAACACCCAACCACAAAAAAGTAATAAATCAAAGATCATTATATTTACACACTAGGGTTGGGTCACAACTGTCACACCTCCTTTTTTCGACACAGGGTTGGGTACGGGAGTTTTTCCAATTTAAGTGACATTATACGGATTTGGGATTGATTTATTAGTTTCAGAGTCGCCACCTGGAATTTTAAGGTGTTCCGGGACACCATTTATTTATTGCAATCCCAAACCGAGGAAATTTTGACTCTGTTTTAAATGTCTCCGACCAGAAATCCGGGTAAGGAATTCTGTTAACCCGGGAGAAGGTATTAGGCACTCCCGAATTCCGTGGTTCTAGCACGGTCGCTTAAGTATTATTATTTGGCATAAATCGTCTGTTTATTTACATATTTTTTGCCTATTGTGCTTTTAGCCTCTTTCACTTTTCAGCCGCTTTTAATAGTTATGGACTTATCTTGAAAACAAGTCATGATGGTGTGCAGTTGTTATTTTTTAGACACATTATAATTACGCCACATGAAGTGCACCCGTAATTACAACATGTGATTTTTATTATAATTTCAAGTTGAAGACGGGGACATGAGTTGTCGCTCCCGAGTGTTGGTTATGTAGCTTTGGTAGAATATTTGTTTTTTCTATCAAAATTTCGAACTAAAGGTATTCATTCTACCTAGAAGATCACCTAAAACGATATTCATTGCTCTAAGAGAACATCTTATAGGCTATGGCCTCATCTAGCCCCGTTTTATCACATTAGGCCATCCTAAGTCAGCTTTCCTTGTGATAGGACTACTAGTTCTGAAAAGAATTTGTTTTTAGCCCATGATGACAAACGTGGGAATCAGAATATCCCTTGTTCGTTCAAATATATACACTTATGAAATTCAGATATCTAAATATGTTACTTGTTAAGTCTGATGCTAATGGGCTAGCTGGAATCACTCTATTCTTTCCAGAATTTTATGATTTCTAACACAAACCATACCACAGGCGGTTTTATTAATCTTGAACCAGTAATCCTTACCAATTCTAAACAAACTAATCTCATGCATCTAAAGTATTAGAGTTCAGGCATATGTATACATTGATTTTTTGCAAATTTATGAGATACAGGATAAACTTAAGATAATCTACTGATTCTATTCATGTTGAAACTCTACTGAATTTGAGATAACCATTTCTCCCAAAAAAAAAAATCCAAAACGGGATGTCTATACAGATTTTTCATACGTTCTTTTGTCTAATATCATGGCAGAACAGACAAAAATTTAAACTCGAAATTTCAGGAACATGAATAAAACAGAAATTAAGCGTATAGTCTAGTCTTAAATTATATTACAATGAAAGCTAAAGAAATACAGGGGGGGGGGGGGTTACAACTTGACTGCCGCTGTACATTTTCCAGAACGAAAGAGACTAGAAATGAGACTCTAACTAATTTTCTGACTCGAAACTCCCTTGAAACCTTACGTTTGAGTTTTCTCTTTGGAATCTGTTAAAAAAATACCTCATTTGTTTGAGTGTTAGGCAACCATTAGAACCAAACATACCATGGGAAGGTCAATTTTAATTCAGATAGTGTTTATGCTCAAACCATATTATTTGGCAGAACTGTTTATGCACTTTCTTAGGGTGAATATGATCATAAAAGGATCAATTCACCTCTGGACTTGTCATTTTTTTGTACTTGGGACTTTTAGTCCTATCAATTCCTTAACTTGATTATTTAGGCGTTTCAAGAGGATAAACTTGATCAATATAAAGGATTCCAAATTTTCTCCTCTAGTGAGCCTTTGATTGTCCATTTTACATCATTTGAAAGGACAATTTCAGCAAGTTAACTACTCCTTATGCACTGTTATGAGACGAATTCGACTATCAAAGAGTCAAATTCACCTACCTTAGTGCTAACATTAACATAATTCTAACTATATGGCACTTTAATTATCTAGGCATTTGTAGGGGATGGATTTGACCATTCAAGGGTTCAAATTCCTCACCTTAATGCCCTTCTTAACTACATACTTTATACCTTTTAAAGGGTGAATTTCAGCCATTTATGCTGTTGTTTTGTGCACTATTGTGGGGTGAACTTGACTATCAATAAGTCAAACTCATCTACCCTAGTGCTAATACTAACCTATCTAGAGACTTGCTTGTTGCATCTCTTTATTGACCAAAGAGACTCAATTGAAAGCATATTTTGTGTACTCTTAGGGAAAGAATCTGACCATTAAAAAGCCAGATTCAGTCATCCTAGTGCAGCTTGTTCTATTATTTGGAACTATGAATATTAACTAAACGGTCATTAGACAACATACAACAACCAAAAATACCAATATCAAAACAATACTTGTCACACTCACAGGTTCATTATCATGTTAACAAAACATCTATTAAACCAAATTTACGTACAGAAGAAGAAACAACCTTATTTATCAAAAACAACTAGCTTAAACAATGAGTAAAAGAACAGAATTCCAATCTAGCACCTTATTAAGAACAAGAAGAGTTAATAAATACCCTTTTAAGAGTAGAACAACAAAAAATTTGACCAAATAAAGGTCAGATGCTAAAAAAAGTTGGAGATCAACACAACAACTAATCAGGAAACAAGGCCAGCAGTAGAGAAGCCCAGAAAATGAGAGCTTGGAAAACCAGGACTTGAAGCAAGACCAACAAGAAAGAAATATTTCAACCGGATAAACTTTAAAACCCAGAAAAAACCAGTTAGCTATCACCCAAGTTCAAGAATACCACGATTGAAGAAAACCATATTTTTCAGATATTTCTATACCTAATCGAGTGTTCTTTTAGTATAGGATTTCTACTGTGTGTGTGTATATGAAATTTATGTGTCCAGATTTCCAACAGGGCCCCAGGTTAAAAAAAAAAGATCTAGAATATGTCAAAGGAAAGTCTATTTATAAGGAGCTCAAAGATGGGATATTCTTTTGGCATATAACTTATCCAAAAGGCTAAAAAATGGTTCTAATAGTACATATGGTAGCTGTCAACCTTATCTTTGGGACAACTGCCCCTATTCTTGAACATTCTTTCTTATTAAAAGACCCTTCTATCCTTAAAATTCTGATTTCTTAACTACATTACCTAATAAACCCCCTTGGAGTCCCTGAATTTACCATTGGGTATCCAGGGTTAAACTCACTTGGGTTATTACTTGGACTTTGGTTAGTTAACTCTAGTTAGCTTTCTACTTAACTAGGATCATTAGGTATTAACTATGGTTTAACTTGTAAATTAATTTAGGCCAATTAGCTTAACTTCTTAACCTAAGTGAACTGATTCAATTTGGTTAATTCAACTTAATGACCTAAAATCAGAAACTTGATCAATTATTAAGATCAGGTTAACTAATTTGTTTTAGCTAATTAATCCTAACTAGTTGTCCTGGACATGTTTTAGGACTTAGTTAGTTTTTTTTAAGAGACTATCAGACTAGGTTAATCTATTAAACAAGTGATTATGGGAAATTATTGTTAACTAAATTAGTCTTGATAAGTCTAGGTTAAATCATGACCAAACATTGTTTTAGAACTGAGTTTTAGCCTAATTGGTTCATTAACTATCTAATTATTAACTGATTTCAACTTGTTTAGGATTTTGGTTGATTAATGAGAGTTAACTAAGTTGTTAAAATTAGTCAGTTTTCTTGTATTAAACATGTTTAAGTTTCACTTGAGCCTAGGGGGAATTAGTTTGTTTAAGTTACCAGAATATGCCAATCTAACCTAAAAGTTGAAATTTAAACTATGATTAATAGGATGTTAACATATAATTGAGACTAATCATAGGCATCAAAATCAAGGCTAAATCAAACGACGACCTCAAACAACACATGAGCAAAAGAACTAATAGAGGTTATTTTACTTACAAGCATTTCAACATATGAATTCAGGGATTTAATCAATCACATTTATGCACGTTTATTGACAGAATTCACCAACATAAAGATTTATGAGAATTATCAGAGAAAGGAAACTAAACAAAAAACCTAATGCTAATCACGGTTATAAAAATTACTAAACTTGAACAATAAATCATACAAAAATAGTGATAAAACCTAAGCTAAATGCATTTGGGGACTTTAAACTAAAAAAGAAAACATGAATAGGTAAAGGAAAACAAAAATCAGAAATAGTGATGTAATAAAGGAAAGCAGTGAGTAAATTACGGCCTATTCATGCTATCGATCAATAAACACATAGAAAAGAAATGGGGATACACGTTTGATGGCTTTGGACGAACTACGGAGACTAACCGGAGTTAAGCCGGACTACGGCGACTTCCAAAAGTGACCCTTACTCACATGAATCGATGGCTCTTGTCAAGAGCCATCGACTCATGTGAGTTTGAGTCACAGAGCCGCTTGGATTTGCCATTAGCACACATTAGGGTTCTGACAGCTTCTTAGATCTGGAATCGACGGGATTCGAGTGGGTTTTTAGGGAAGCTGATGGTGGGATGGGGTTAAGGGGGAGGAGAGGACCATAGGGTGAAAGTTTGGGGGTGATTGGAGGAGGTCCGGTGGCCGGACGGCGGTGGGATTCTGGGGCTGCTAGGGTTTTTAGAGAGAGGAGAGAGAGAGAGACGTATGGAGAGGGGGTTAGGGTTTGGTAAAATGAAGGGGGTGGGGTTTGGTTAGGACACTTATATAGTTTAGAGGTGTGGGGTTCGGAACCGTTGGATCAAGGTTTATAATCATTAATTAATTTATTGAATTTTGTAAGAATATATAGTAGGTTAAAAATTACATGCTCACAGCTACCCCTCTTTGCTCCAAAACACGAAGAGTTTTCGGGCAAAGACAAAATGAGCGGCAATGAACGACTTTCACCTATTCATATGTTCCATTGTGAAGAGTTTTTGAAAAGTTTGACTAAACCCTGCTTCAAAGGTTGCCTACATATCCTTGGCTATAAAGGAATCAGGTCAGTGTAGTTTTGGAAGTTTTGGCAGCTGGGACAACCGAATAACTGTGGTTTCACTGTGGTTGCTGCTGTTACTGCTGCGGATGTCCTTGTTACACCTAAAGTAAACAAAACGACAGACTAAACTAAACCTATCAGTTACTAGTTACAAGATTCCTATCTAAGACCTATTCTTGAGTCTTGATTTTCTGCTAACTCTGACTTGGATCTTGATGTTTGTTAGCCGTAGGTGTTGGTTTCGTCTCTTCGATTTTCGGATCAAGGCAGGATATACCAAACGGATTACTTCAATCTCGTCCTGAATAGTCCATATCTTCTCCATTTTTGTACTTTGGGAGGTTCAACTCTTTTCTGTGCTTCTTTACTTTTTATTCTGAATTGAGACGTCTTCTTTTGGTCGTCTCGCATCCATTGTCCTAAATTATAATATGCACAAAATCAAAAGAAACGGACAAAATTTTCTTCCCCGGTTTTCTCCAGGAAAATTCCGTGAGTTATTGTAATAAAATCTATGCTACTTTATTATGGAAAGCAATGACAAACCGGGAATGGTGCACCCGGAGTTATTGTAGACTAGGGAGTGGATATCCTATGCCTAAAGGTAAAATCAACTAGGGAGTGGAGACCTTATGTTTGAAAGAAAATTGACAAGTTATGTTGTCGTCAATAAAAGATCACCGGGTTATGTCGGTGTCTCGGGAAGGATCAACGGGTTATGCCATTGTCAAGAAAGAGATCACCAGGTTATGCCGGTGTCTGGAGAGGTAAACAAGTTATGTTGTTGCCTGGGGAAAAGGGATCACTAGGTTATGCCAGTGTCTGAAGTGACCAACAAGTTATGCTGTTGTCAGAAGGATCACCGGGTTATGCCGGTGCCGGGGAGCTCAACAGGTTATGTTGTTGCCTGGAAAAGAGATCACTGGGTTATGCCAGCGTCTAGAAGTGATCAACAGGTTATGCTGTTGTCAGGAGGATCACCGGGTTATGCCGGTGTCCGGGGAGGTCAACAGGTTATGCTGTTTCCTGGAAAAGAGATCATTGGGTTATGCCAGCGTTTGGAAGTGATCAACATGTTATGCTATTTTCAGAAGGATCAACGGGTTATGCCGGTGTCCGGGAGGTCAGCAGGTTATGCTGTTGCCTGAAAAAGAGATCACTGGGTTATGCCAGTGTCTGAAGTGGTCAACAGGTTATGCTGTTGTCAGGAGGATCACCGGGTTATGCCGGTGTCCGGGGAGGTCAACAGGTTATGCTGTTGCCTGAAAAAGAGATCACTGGGTTATGCTAGTGTCTGGAGTGATCAAATGGTTATGCTGTTGTCAGAATGATCAACGGGTTATGCCGGTGTCCGGGAGGTCAACAGGTTATGCTGTTTCCTGAGAAAGAGATCACTGGGTTATGCCGGTGTCTGCTTGGGTGCGGGACCCTATGTTGGCATCAACTGAGGATTGGGATATCCTTGGTTGGAAAATGTTTGGCCAAGAGTTGAAGATCCTATGCTACTTTTAGGGTCTCTCTCTCTCTTTTATTTTTTATTTTTTTTATTTTTTTATATGCGGGAAAAGATCTGTGGAGGAAACTTCCCTTTCTTTGGAGTCAATGCTGCAGAGTTCCTTCTAGCTCTTGCGCGATTCCTTTTTATCGCATCTGCCTTCTGCGCGGTTGCTTTTGCACCTGTTTCCTACTTCAAGCAAAGAATAATTTGTTAGTTTGAAACGGTGGTCGGTTTTGCGGCCTTGATTTTCAGCATGCTTGATCTCAGTTCTTTTGATGAAGATTTCAACCACTTGGTTGCTTGTTCGCTTGCTGGGGACTGGGTTTCCTCTCTAATTCCGGGGCCTTGGCTTTCCAGATTTCACCATGGCGATCATTGACGTGGGACCCAGTATTTTACTCTGCCTTTGTAGGCTTTTCACTTGCTTTTTCTTTTTGATTTTCGGAGTATTGGGGAGGAGTTTTGGCCCCTCAAATTCTGCTGCGACGGCTAGTCGTGCGGGATATAATTTTTTCACCCTTATTTCGCCTTTATTGGATTTTCATTCCTGACTTCTCTTCCAACTGTAACTTTAGGTCGTTTGGAATATTTTGGCTTTTCACACCGTGCCAAGATTGTTAGCCATACGGGGCTCAGCCTTTCAACTACGATCGCTTATATAGGAACTTCAATTCGATTTCCTCCTTTAACGGCTTGGAGTTTGAAGTATCGACCGCTTCGTCCAGTTGGGATCGACTCGATGCTCCTGACAAAACTGGGTGCCTGCTGCATATCGGCCCATGTCAAACGAAAGCCCTGTAAATCAGTCTTGCCATCTTTTCTTTGCCTTAGTTTCGGGACAGAGTTAGACCGAAAGGGATTCAAAAGAAAAATAAATGACAGAATGGACAACGAATTCAAAAAAAAGGGGTCCCTTTCGGGGAAAGGAAATAAGGACTTTTCTGGGGTGCATGCGGACTTTAATGAACATGACATGCCCTTTGAACTGGATGCCTGATCCGTGTAAACCATCCGACTCTAAGAAATTCATCACAACTTATCACCTAGAGATCTAGAAACCTTGCCCCGGACTGTATCTGTATCAGTGATTCATTATCCTTTTCGATTAGTGGCGCCCTTTGCGAGTTTTCACCAACTAACCTCTCTCATTTCTCTTCTTACCGTCGCCTTGTAGTGCTCTTTGCGAGTTTTCACTAACAAGACTCTCTCATTTTCAATTTCTCTACTCACCGTTGCCTTATAGTGCCCGTTTGGGTTTTCACCGATAAGACTCTCTCATTTTAATTTCTCTCATTGCTTGTATCTGCTCCGAACAACTGTGTTTTCTAATTTTGGACATCTACGCCGATTGATCGGAAGGACTTGAACAGGGTTTTTGGTGAAAAGAGTTTTCGATTGAGCTACAGCTTTGGAACCTTTCGTGTGTAAATGTTGCTGATCATAGCACTTGCCCCAGCTTAAACTCTTGGGGAAATGTAAAATTTTTATTTTGGTGTGACTGAACCCCAGGGAGAGGTTGCCTACGTATCCTTTCGGAATCAAGTCGAACGTAGTTCAGGCTAAAATCTTGTTTTTGTTTTGGTTTTGTGTTTTGTGTCTCTACTTTTTTTTTTTTTTACACTTTCGGGTTCCAAAGAGGGTTATCAAGGAAGAGTAACCGGCTCAAAGGATTTGCAAAACGGGTAATAGTGTTTGGGTAGTGAGAATGAAAGCCTTCGTCATCCCGACCGGAGAACACCTGCCGATGTATATAGGGGATCAAACGTAGTACCTTTTGACGGCATCTGCATTGACAGCCGTTTCGGGGTCATTTCCTTTGATGTCTCCTAGGTATAATGCTCCTTTTGGTAGCAATTTCCTTATGATGTATGGACCTTTCCAATTTGGAGCGAATTTTCCTTTCGCTTCTTCGTGGTGTAGGAGGATACGTTTTAAAACGAGTTGTCCTACCTCAAAGCTCCTAGGTCGCACTTTCTTGTTGTAAGCGCGGGGCATTCTTTGTTGGTATAATTGCCCATGGCATACTGCAACCATTCTTTTTTCATTGATCAAAGCTAGTTGCTCTAGTCGGGTTTTTACCCACTCATTGTCTTCAATTTCTGCTTCGACAATAACCCGAAGGGAAGGAACTTCAACTTCGGCGGGTATCACAGCTTATGTACCATAAACCAATAGTTAAGGGGTATCTCCCACCGACGTACGCACGGTCGTGCGGTATCCTAATAATGCAAAAGGCAACTTTTCGTGCCATTGTCTAGATGTTTGAATCATTTTCCTGAGGATTTTCTTGATGTTCTTGTTTGCTGCTTCGACTACACTGTTTTCTTTGGGTCGGTAAGGGGTCGAGTTGCGGTGTGTAATCTGAAACTGCTCACACACCTCTCTCATCAGGTTACTGTTTAAATTTGCGGCGTTGTCGGTGATGATAGTTTTTGGGATACCAAAACGACAAATGATATTGGTGTGCACGAAATCCACTACCACTTTCTTAGTGACAGCTTTGAACGTGACGGCCTCGACCCATTTCGTGAAATAGTCAATAGAGACAAAGATGAATTTGTGCCCGTTTGAGGCCTTTGGCTCGATCGGCCCAATGACGTCCATTCCCCAAGCAAAAAATAGCCAGGGTGCTGACATGGGATGCACTTCTGANTGGCGAGCCTTCAGATGGTTCTCTTTTGATCTCCGTTGGCCTGTTCAGGATATTCTTTGGTCTTTAAAAACTTTATAATATAATAATACCATGGTGGGACGTCGGATTCTGCTTCGACTGTGTTGCAGTAACCATGTCGCTCTTTGATTTGGATCTCCAACGGGTCTATGCGGACATTACCTGGATAGGGTAGCATTGCAGCTAGAGTGGCCAAGGCATCTGCTAACTCGTTATGGCACCGAGGAGTATACCTGAACTCGACAGTTTTGAATCGTTTACTGAGATTCTCCACATGCTGTCTATAGGGAAGGAGTTTGACATCTCGAGTTTCCCATTCTCCGTGAGCCTTTTTGATAACCAAATCAGAGTCCCCTATGATCAACAAATCTTTTACATCCATGTCAATGGCCATGTTCATGCCCATTATACAAGCTTCATAGTCGGCGATATTGTTTGTGCAGAAGAAACAGAGACGGTCCGTGGCTGGGTAGTGTTGCCCCGCGGGTGAAATCAAGATTGCCCCTATCCCGATACCTTTCGCGTTGGCTGCTCCATCGAAAAAAATTTTCCAAGTGTCGGCGCCTTCATCATCCGGAATTGATTTCTTCATCCGGAAAATAAGT
>ML438397.1:0-16035 GCA_005239525.1 Nicotiana knightiana | reverse complement strand
CCCCCCCAGATGCGAACGCATAGAGTAGTTGGGACCTGGGGAGGGGGAGATTGATTTACCCTACGCGAATGCACATGGTAGGACGCGAACGCGGAGCTTTAGAAAATTACTCTACGCAAACGCGTCCAAGCTTAGGCGACCACATAGAATGGGAAGGGGCTGGGGATGGGTGACCACATGTACTGTGCGAACGCGGCCTAGGCACGTGAACGCATAGGCCTGAGGTATTAAGCCTATGCGAATGCGGCCAAAGGCACGCGAATGCATAGAGTATTTGCCTAGGCAATATATAAATAATTTAAAAACGGGCAGACCTTCTTCTTCACCATATTTTCGAACCCCACAACCCTAGGAACGATTTTCTTCACCAATTATTATTCCCAAGTCATAGGTAATTAATTCTAAACTTCACCTCTTTCAATTCCTTATTGTTTTTCATCACTTTTAAATCAAAAACTAAGAAATTTCATGGTAAAAATTGAGAGTTTGGGTAGAATTAGGAAATTATGTAAAAAATTAAATTTTTATATCGAATTGAGATCGGATATCGAAACTAATTGTATATTTAAGTTCGTGGGTGAATGTGTAAACGTAATTTGGTCCGAACCCCGAGTTTAGACCAAGCGGGCCCGGGGGCGAGTTTTCACTTTTTTTTTTAGGAAACTTAGGAAAAATCATGTTTTTCAATAAAGTTAGTTCCTTTAACCTTAATTGATGATATTGAATTAATCATGATTAGATTTGAGCAAGTTAGAGCAAGATTCTAGAGGAAAAATAGTAATTGAGCAGTGAGTGGCCTACGAAATTGAGGTAAGTGTTTGGTCTAACTTTGACTTGAGGGAATAAGAATCCCCACTTATTTGCTATGTGAAATGCATGTGTGTGGTGTATAGGTGAGGTGGCGAGTATCTATGCACCACCAATCTGCCTGTTAAATATGATCACTTCCCCGTTCCAACTTAATTGATTCTTGTCTTAATAGTTCTATGTTCATTATTGTTATTATGACTAGTTGGCCTTGTTATTTTGTTGTTAAATATTATTGTGGTTATTTTGGAAAGAGTATTGGTTGTTTTAGCTGGTTCCCTTGTGGTACAAAACGGTTGAGCGGTTTGGCATTATTTTTACGAGATATATATACATTTATGTTTCCTGTTGGTTTCATGGTTGAGAGGATACTGATGGTGTTTACGAGAAATATACAGTTTCTTATTTATAATTGTTGAGAGAAAAATATTGTGAAAGGCTTGGCCTAAATTGTGAAATTTATGAATAAATTGATATGAGATGTTTGGTGGGAGCAGGTTGCACGCCGCAACAAGGAGTGATAAGGATGGACAGGTGGGATCGGGTTGCACGCCGCAACAGGAGTAATAAGGGTGATATATTTAGGGAGGAGCAATAAGGGTGGACAGGTGAGAGCAGGTTGCACGTTGCAACAAGGAGCGATAAGGGAAGACATTTATATTTTTACTGATTTTTAAAAAAATAAAGATTTGAAAAGTTTAAATGTTTATTTTACTATTCTTCATATTTTTGGCACTATTTTTATTTAAGTTAAAGTTTGGATACTTGAAAATTATTTGAAAATTGGTTATAGCTGAGACCTGGAAAAGGTGGCTGAGTTATTTTATTGTTGTTGCAGTATTTATTTATTTGTTTAGATTTTCCTTCTTGCTTCATATATTATTGTCACAGGTTGTATTGCTAAAGCTCCGACGTAGCCTCGTCACTACTTCGTCGAGGTGAGGTGAGGCACTTACTCAGTACAAGGGGTCGGTTGTACTGATACTACTCTCTCCGCTCTTTTGTGCAGATCCAGGTACTAGCCATCAATAAAGATTATTAGAGCAACCACATATTCATTTGGAGACATGAGGTATATCTGCTGGCGTTCGCAGATCCCGAGAGTCTTCTCATTTTTTTCATAAACATTGTTTTATTATATTCAGAGCAGTACTTTATTTCTTTCAGCCCAATATTTGTAGTATTTTTTAGTAGTTCGTGAATTGTGACACCAGACTCTGGGGTAATTCTAGATTTATTTATATGGTTAGTTTCGTGGCTCAGTTTGATTAATTAATTATTTATTTTTCTTTATTATATTTGAAATCATTCATTAAAAGTCAATAGACTCAGTTTACTTTAGATTATTTTATTATGTCTAAATGGATAAATAATGCAAAGTAGTAATCGAATTCTAACATTGGTTTGCCTAGCAAGTGTGGTGTTAGGTGACATCACGATCCCTAAGGTTGGAAATTTGGGTCGTGACAAGGCTCCACAATATATTTTTGGAAAGCTATTTTAAAGAGCTACAAATTTTGTGTTTTATGTTTTTCCTAATTCCTTACAAATTTTCACTACATCCTGCTGCAAGACAGAACTTTTGTAAACTTAATTGATTTTATCGAATCTTATACACCTCACTCTCCGTTTTGATTCTAAATTAACTATTTTCACCCATATTCATTCCAATAGAATTTCACATGTTTAAAATATAATATTACTACTCATTTAACACATTCATACCTAAGCCAAATTTGCGGGATGTTACAGAATGAGACCTACTAGAGCTCTTTAATCACTTTTTTACTAGAGCAATCTCTACCATTTTTTTAAACCTCTTTTTTATTTTTATATGCCGTAGTTTATGGGGAAAAAAAGAAGAAGACAGCTGTGGATTTTCACATATTGCGTAATGTGTATTTTATGTGTCTAATATATTGAATGGAATGGTTTTTAAATTGATTGAACTTGAGGAAGTGGAAGAATTCTGTTAAAAATCAAACATTTTATTTCCAAGAACCTAACATCAACAACAATATACGCAATGTAATTTCATATAGTGAAGTTTGAAGAAGATAATATATACACAGACTGTATCTCTACCTTCTAGAGATAGAGAAGTTATTTTCAATAAATACTCCGCTCAAGAAAAGCATAAGCATCACAGCAATAAAAAAAATATGATAGCGTAAAAGGCATAAAAAAGAAGCAACAAAAATAGTTAAATAATAATATTACCGAAGCCTAATAAAGAACAAGTAGTAATAGGAATTACTAGAACTCCGACTCTAACAAAAGCAAGACTCTAGACTCTTGGATTGCTAGTCAGTCTTTTTGATATTTTCTCCATCTTTTATGTCACGTACCATTTTCGGAGTCATGATGGCGCCTGTCGTGAAACCAGGCAAGCCACCCATTTTATCTAACTAAATGCAAATTTCCATAAGATGCCCCTTTTTAACAAATTCTGAAATCAATAATAATAATAATAAATTCAGTATTTTGGGAAAACTAGTTTATAAAATTCGAAAGACCAAATCCTACAATTCCCGGATCCAGTGTCACACATTCATGAGATGCTAATACTAAATAAAATCAAAAGAAATGACTAACGTAGTCTGAAAATAAATGCGACAAGTAGAAAGGAAAGAGAAGACGAGATCAGGGTCGCCAGCTGCTACCTCGTGAACTCTGATGAAACTGATGTGTTCCCTGACCCGAGATGAACTCCTCTGTACCTGGATCTGCACACAAGGTGCAGGAGGTAACGTGAGTACACCAACTCAGTAGTAACGAAACCAAACTACGGGCTGAGAGATAGTGACGGACTAGACCTCCGGCAATTCAAACAACAATATATAAATTGGACATGACAGTAATATATCAGGAAATAAATACGATGTATCAAGATATGTCTGTAACCCTGCATGCTAGCAAGAATGCATATAGAATCATAAATGATGTGTACTCATTAATCAAGCTCTCATAAGGTGGTCCACTCAGTATTAGAATACGGCATTCAGGCCTAGGAAAGTCCATCCCGGATATTACATAAACACAAGTGACACAGTCACTAAGTACTGAGGAAAAAGGCTTATCCAGCCTCCACGGAGAAATCCATCTCCGGAACATAATAACCACGGAGAAATCCATCTCCGGAACATAACAACCACGGAGAAATCCATCTCTGGAATATCTGTGCGCTCACTGGGGGTGTATAGACTCCGGAGGGGCTCCTTTCAGCCCAAGCGCTATATCAAGCCAACGAAGGCATGATTTCAGGATCACTACGGTGTGTAGTCCGACCTCATAACTGTCTCAAACCAGGCTCTAAGCCTCACTCAATCAGTACCTTCCAGTCTCACTTAAAATGCTCTAACATATGCAATGCATCCCAAACCAATGATAATATAAATAAACTAGTAACTTACGAGACTGAGGCATGAAACATATACTATAACAGGACTGAGTATATGAAAGCAATAAACACAGATAGAGACAGTAATAATCGACCATTCCGGTCTATACACATCGGCGTGAAGCCTTAACATTTAAACTTAGTATGATTTTCATTTCGTTCAAGGTAATTGCCACCTTCACAGTACGATATCAATCTGAGATAACCAGTAGACAGTGCCATGGGATGAGCCAGGCTACAAATATTCGGTAAACGCCCGCATGCCCGTCACTTGGCAAGTGCGTCACCTTAATTAACAGCAAATATCAAATGGTTTGGGGTTTCGAACCCTCAGTTCCAAGTTTGGAAGCGTTACTTACCTCAAAACCGGCTAACACACTGCTCCGCAATGCCCTTGCCTCTAAATTCGCCTTCGAGTGCTCCAAATCTACCAACTTCAGATTTTTATCATCAATATATAGCTAAGGAATGATTTTCAATTGAAAATATCAAAATTCACCCAAAAATCCGAAATTGGTCAAAACACGACCCCCGGGCCCACGTCCCGAAATTCAGAAATTTTTATACCAAACTGTTCTTCGTCATCTTACGAGTCCGTACATATAAAGAACACTAAATTTGGAGTCCAAATGACCCCTCAAATCACCATTTTAAATATTCTAAATCTCAAGCCTTAATCACCCAATTTACACTGATTTTTCCCTAATTTTCACAATGATTCCGACCTTTAATCACATATAAACGAGTTTAGAGTCCAAAAATCTTACCTTGGTGAAGAAATATCGAATTCCCTCTTCAAAACCCTTCAAAAACTTCAAACCCGGATGAAATATTGAGAAAGATGGCTAAAATTCGCGAAGGCTGGTTTTTATACCTTCTGTCCAGTGATCTCGCACCTGCGACTTCGCAGGTGCGATGCCCCTTCTGCACTTGCGATCTCCCCTGGGGTCTCACAATTCCGCACCTGCGATACACCTTCCGCACCTGCGACATCGTAGGTGCGACAAATTCCTCGCACTTGCGGAATCCTCTCTCCTAGCCAAATTTCTGCACCTGTGGTGGCTCACCCTCTCCTGCGGGACCGCACCTACGGCTCCCCATCCGCAGGTGCAAAAACACCAGAATAGCACTCAACAGATTTTTCCTAAGGCTAAAAATGCTCGATAACCACCCGATATCAATCCCGAGCCCCTCGGGACCCCAACCAAAGTTACCAACACATCCCATAACATCATTCAAACTTAGTTGCACTCTTAAAACACCAAAACTAACATCAAAACACCAAATTTACATTGGATTCAAGACTAAGAACTTTGAAATTTCTAAAATCCACCAATGATGCCGAAACCATCCAAAACCACTCCGATTAACCTAAAATTTTACAGACACATCCAAAATGGCATTACGAACCTGTTCCACTGTCGAAATTCCATTCCGAACCCGATAGCCTATTTTTCACTGCCGACCGGAAATCGCCAAAAACTAACTTTCGACAATTCAAGCCTAATTCTATACCGGACATCACAAAAATATTCTGAAGACACTCCTAAGTCTCAAATCACCTCACGAAGCTATCCAAGCCATAAAATCCGCATTCCGAGGTCGTTTACCAATAAGTCAACTCTCAGTTGACGTTTCCCATTATAAGGCTATCTTTTAAAGACTAAGTTACTGAATTCTCATTTAAGGCTATCTTTTAAAGACTAAGTTATTGAATTCTCATTTAACCATTTCGATTTCAAGCCTATCGACTCTAACATCTCAATAATAGAATAACCAATCTATAACAAGTCAATAGTAGCAATTATAATGCATGTTTTACGTAACGACGGACTGGGTCGTTACATTTTACTCCAAGTTAAAATTGAAGGATTCGCGGAGAGTCAATTTCACATTCTAATTAACAAGAACTTGGAAAATTTTGGAGATTGAAAATACGAAAAAAAATAAAAGGAAAATAATAAAGTCCAAGAAAACTGGGCAGCCAGCCTGGCATTCTTTTAAATTCTCTAATCTAAATTAAAATTGTGTAAGACGTCAAATCATTTATGATATTGTTCATTTTGGATCTATGCATTCACAATTTAAAATACATTGGTAGGGTTTATTGCTTTCTTGTATACTCTCTAGGGTTGCCATCGTGAAATTTGCCAATGGTGTTTTATATGCATATCTTCCTTAGAGATTCAACGTCTTCTTTGAGATTTAGTCCATCATTACTTTAATTCCACATAGAATAGTGCAACAATAACTCTATTAGTGGTACACATTGTTCACTTCTAGCCTAATTAACTCGAACAGTTTTAAAACGCATCATTAAATTAAAGTCTACGTTATGTTTTCTTAAATTCACAATATGTCGTGTTTTATAATATAGATTTTGTTTATTGGTACACATTGTTCACTTCTAGCCTAATTAACTCGAACAGTTTTAAAACGCATCATTAAATTAAAGTCTACGTTATGTTTTCTTAAATTCACAATATGTCGTGTTTTATAATATAGATTTTGTTTATTGGTACACATTGTTCACTTCTAGCCTAATTAACTCGAACAGTTTTAAAACGCATCATTAAATTAAAGTCTACGTTATGCTTTCTTAAATTCACAATATCTCGTGTTTTATAATATAGATTTTGTTTATTGTATTTCATATTGAATATTTAGACAGCTATTTGTCCACTATAAACCCATTTTTGTGAACTTCTAAGGAATTATTAGCATATAACAAAGAAATTCACATTTATATTTGTCCTGCCGTTGAATATTCTACGTTGAAGTAGACTTTTTGATTGTTCGATAAGAACAAGAGAAAAAGACCTAATAGTCAAGCAAAATTACAGTAGTGAAATTGGTAAAGCATAGGAAAAAAAAGTTGTAAAGCATAC
This sequence comes from Nicotiana knightiana, assembly GCA_005239525.1. Lineage (NCBI taxonomy): Eukaryota > Viridiplantae > Streptophyta > Magnoliopsida > Solanales > Solanaceae > Nicotiana > Nicotiana knightiana. The sequence continues at coordinate 8,940 of ML438397.1, read as the reverse complement.
ACAATAATCAGACAAATTTTCCACGTTGAACAAGATATTGGAATATCTCCTACATGATTATTTGATAGGTACAATGTATATAATTTGCTAAATGTGACCTAACTCCAATGGTTAAACTTTCAAATGTATAGTCCGCGGCAATATCATTATGATAGTAATATTGTTTAATTGCAATCGATTTTAAATTTTTTTATTTTACTTTATTTCTCACCCAGTATCTGATATTTGCATTGGAACTCGACTAATTAGTACTTTCAGAAATAAGTCTAGTACTCTCCTCCTTTTATTTTTGCAGACATGGTTTCAACCTTATGATGGTTGAAATGGCGATACTAAGAACATTAATGAGATGCACGACTTTATAAATAGTTAACTTTATTACTAATTAATGACTTTAGAAGTCGGTTTTAATTAATAAGTTTAACAACCTTGCTTGCTAACCGAGAACGATTGTTAAAAATTTGTCTCGCTGGTACTTCCTCCTGTTTATTTTATGTGGCGATATTTAATTAATTGATCATAAAGTTTAAGAAGAAAGAAGACTTTTGGCATATATCAAAAGTGTCTTTTGGACTTGTAATCTGTAACATGTTATTTCTATATCTATAAAGATATGTCATTAAGGATAAACTAAATAATTTAAATTTAAAATAAATTCAGATAGAGTTGAGCATATTTGCATAACATATATCAACTACGTATGCCCTGAATCCCAATACACTTTTTTTTTTGTCAGTGGCGGATCTACCTTTGAAGATATGGGTGTTGAAGCATCCATTGACTTTGGCCAAATTATGTACATATTCATAGATAATACCTAAAAGAAATTTAATAATTGATCATGACCGCCCACTATGATCATGTTTAACCATTTAAAATTTACATTAAAATCAGTGAAGCACTCACAACCTATAAATTCTGGACTCCATCACTAATTGTTGTTGTTGCTAAGTGTATCAATACACCTTTGAAAACCTCGTACAACATAACAACAAATTGCCAAGTTGGTGCTACAAATTATAAGCAGTAGCAAACATAAAGTGGAATTAAACCTAATTATAACAACTTGATTTTTGACTCATTACGAGGTTGAACTATTTTTCTCTAAATGTGAGAAAAATAAATTAAAGACTACTAGTAAAACAGTAAAAGCATTAATATTGCCGCATGATTTAGCTGACTATAGAATTTTTGTCTTATAACACATTCATACCATGGTACGTAACACCAAATTTTGGCCTATAAATACTGTAAATCTAAACGAATAAATCATCAAATTCTACTGCCAAAATTCGAATTACCCATACCACTTAAAACCCTACTTCTTTTTTTCTTGATTTACTCTTAAACCACAAAATGCCTACTACATTGTCCTCAAATTTTTCCAATAATATTACAGATTTTGTAGTAAATGAAGGCAATGGAGTTAAGGGTTTATCAGAATTAGGACTTAAAACCCTACCAAAACAATATATTCAACCACTCGAAGAACGAATTAGTACAAGCACACTAATCATCGATGATTCTATTCCGATCATCGATATGTCCAATTGGGACGATAATAATCCTATAATTTGTGAAAAAATATGTGATGCAGCTGAAAAATGGGGATTTTTTCAGATTATTAATCATGGAATTCCTCTTGAAGTTCTTGACACTGTTAAGGCTGCAACATATAGGTTTTTTAGACAGTCTGCTGAGGAGAAGAATAAGCATTCTAAGGAAAATTCAACAACAAATAACGTAAGATATGGAACAAGTTTTACTCCTCAAACTGAAAAGGCTTTGGAATGGAAAGATTATCTTAGTCTTTTCTATGTTTCTGATGATGAAGCTGCTGCCCTTTGGCCTTCTGCTTGCAGGTTCGTAAAAAATAACGTAGAATTTAAATTATATGCAATGACAGCATAAAAAAAAAATTTACATATGAGGAATTTAAATGATATATATTGATAGCGTAAAAAAAATATTTACACAGTTAGCTGGTAGATCACTTGTAAGATAATTATATGTAAATTGATAATAAAATGACAAAAAATTTACCAACGCATGCATGTTAAACTCTATATACCGATAGTACCAAAATCTCAATCTGTATATATATAACATTAATACCACTACCTTTGTTCTATATTATGTGACAATTTTTCTTTTTAATTAGTCCATTCTAGAAAAAATATACCCTATTATTTAGGAACAACTTACTTTAAATTCTCATTTTAGTCTTAATGACTTGATTTTATAGTAAATAATATTAAATTATTAAATTATCTAACAAGAAATAACCTTATTCTATTAGTTTTGCTGAGTCTTAAGCTAGAAGAGGTCAAGTGATATCATTTCTTTTATGTTATTATATATTTCCGTACAATATTGCTACATATATTTCGTCATGTGACACCATTTCGTTCCATGCATATATATATATGTTTAAAAAAAATGATACCTTTAGTATTTTGAAACAACTTACTTAAATTCTTATTTTATCTTTAATACAATATTTTATAGCCATAAAAATATATTGCATGACATGTTTAATACCACAAATAATTTCAAAAGTCTTTAAAATTAGTTAAAACAGCACTAAGGTTTTTCATGTCCGACTATACGAATTTGTTTTCTCTTTATTCAGGTCTGCTTATTTACATACAGTAAGTCAGTACTTTGACTTGGACAAGTTGACTAGACTAACTGTACAAGTCATATTAGGCATCAGTTACATTGGAAAAATTATTTTCTAACTCCCCTCTAGTCAATAAAGTACTTGTAGAATATCTTTACCAGCGATTGAGTCCTCGTGTTTAAATGAAAATCACTTTTCATACAAATGAAAATCCGGATTGTATGACCTTAACGTAGGTACCGGACACCGGGTAAGAAACAAAAGAGAAAAATCACTTTTCATACAAAGATGAATTGCTGCAGTTAATTTGAAGTTTCTTGAGGTTAAAGAAAAATATAAGGACCCGTTTGTCATTATTTTATTTTTTTTCCTTTTTTCCAAAATTTTTCACAAAATGTGTTTGTCCATAAAATTTTATAAATTTGTAGAGATTTTTCGAATAAGAGTTTTTCAAACTATAGTATTTAAATGTATGTCCAAACCTAATTTTAAATTTCAAATATTATTTTCAACTTAACTTCAAATACTGATGTTTTTTTTTTCAAAAATCACAATTCTTATGTCCAAACGCCCTTAAGAAAAAGAAGAGTTCAAGATTCAAAAAGATACATTTATGTGATGGTGTTTGATCGAGATTAAAAAAAGAACGAAATTTTTTTTGAAACATCTGGTCTAAAATAGGTCATTCATATTTATATGTATATCAACCATCTCATTAAGGGTATAATAAAAAGTTTAAAGTTAAATTATTTTTAAATATAGAAAGCTACAATTATATTCTTTTTAAGACAGAGATTAAAAATTTATTATACATTGGCTTAATGGTGTATTTTTCTTGCAGGGATGAAGCAGTAGAATTCTTGAGAAACTCTGATATTGTAATCAAGAAACTTTTGAAGGCACTTATGAAAGGATTAAACATAAATGAGATAGACCAAATTAAAGAATCACTTTTAATGGGTTCAAAAAGGATTAATCTTAATTACTATCCAAAATGTCCTAAACCTGAATTAACAGTGGGAGTAGGTCGTCATTCTGATGTTTCAACATTAACCATTCTTCTTCAAGATAATATTGGAGGACTTTACGTAAAAAAATTGGAGAGTAATTCTTGGATTCATGTCCCACCAATTGATGGCGCAATTGTGATTAATATTGGAGATGCTTTGCAAATTATGAGTAATGGAAAATACAAGAGTATTGAACATCGAGTTATGGCTAATGGTTGCAATAATAGGATTTCAGTGCCTATTTTTGTAAATCCTAAACCTAATGATTTGATTGGTCCTTTGCCTGAAGTGATTAAGAATGGAGAGAAGGCAATTTATAAGCAAGTTTTGTACTCAGATTATGTGAAGCATTTCTTTAGAAAAGCTCATGATGGGAAAGAAACTGTTGATTTTGCTAAGATTAATTAAAACAAAAAAAAAAAGATGGTTGTGTTGGAAAAATAATTAATATTTTATACTAATTAAGCTAATGGTTTTCCTAATTCATTTGTCTTCTTGTAATGTGAAACTTTATTTTGTTTGTAATAAAAGTTTGATATGTATTGTATTTCAATGTTGAATAATTGCACTTGAGATCAACTTCTTGTTGGAAAAGACTTACACATGCCAGTTTGGAAGTAAGAATTTTTTTACCTTTTTCGAAAAATAATCTATTTTTTTTTCCGAAATTAGTGTTTGGTCACAAAATTTTCAGTTTTTACTTGAAGATGAAATTTAAAATTTTTCGGAAATTTAAAAAACTCTAAAAAGCTGTTATTCAAAATTTTCACTCAGATCACTCACAAAACTTTAAAAAACAACACAAAATTATATTTATGTCCAAACACAACTCTAATTTTCAAATACCATTTTCATTTAAAAACTTTTTTCACTTACTTTTTTTGGAATTTAACAATTCTTATGTCCAAATGCCCACTATATTGGAATCAACTTGCATTTTTGAAGATTACTAAATAAATTTTTTATGGTTTTTTTTTTCAATTACGTTTCTCGTAATTCACTTGCAGCTATTGTGGACTTTTGTTATGTTTCTCATAACAATGATTACTCAATGGAAAATAATTAAAAGAGAAAGTTTGATATTAATCAAGTCTAATTTTGAATTCCTCAAAATGTTAGTTCTCCATTCCCCACCACTTAAACAAGAATCAAATTCGCACATTTTCGAACTTCTAGTTTTTAGTTTAACAACTTAAATTCATTTTATTACCTTAGTTTGGTTCACGCGGTCCGAGCGTCTTTCCGAAGTCTTAAATATCTTGAGTTGAAACCTAATTCTGCAATCCGAAGCCTTAAATATCTTGATTTAGCCTTTCTCGATTTGTGTGCGCAGTCCGGACATCTTTCCGGAAAGCTTTTACATTAAAAACTGAGAAAAATATAAAATTTTGCCTTAAAATTCAATTGAATTGACTTAGGTCAACGTTTTGAGCAAACAGACTTGGATTGGTATTTTGATGGTCCCGGTGGGTCCGCATCGTGATTTGGGACTTGGGCGCATGTCCGAAATCGAATTCGGAAATTCCTAACCTGAGTTATCGCATTTTGTAGAAATTTGAAAGTTTAAGGCTTAATGAACTTGAAATGTTTGATAAATGTTTGACTTTTGGATATCGGATATGTATTTTGGTTTCGGAGCCTGGTATAGGTCCAATAGTACATTCATGACTTGTCTGTCAAATTTGGTGTGAAACGGAGCTGGTTTGACGTGATTCGGACGTCCAATTGTGAAAATAGAAGTTTCAAAGTTTTCTTGAAAATTTCATTTGATTTGGTGTTCAATTTGTAGTAATAGGTATTATGTTGGCGATTTGCTCGCGCGAGCAAGTTCGTATGATGTTTTAGCACTTGTGTGCATGTTTGGTTAGCCTTGAGGGCTCGGGTGAGTTTCGGATATGCTGTTGTCACACCCTTTTTTCATCCCCCAAAAGATATGTGTTATGGATTGTGGATTATTGTGGGTTAAAGAGTTTTTCCAATTAAAGTGACAATTTTGAAATAGGGATTATTTTATTGCTCAGAGTCGCCACTTGGAATTAATTTTTGGGTGTTCCAAGTCACCTTTTATTTGAATCCCTAATCAAAGGAAGATTTGACTCTCTTTTATTGGTCCGCGAAAATAAAGTTCGGGTAAGGAATTCTGTTGACCAAGGAGAAGGTATAAGACATTCCCTGAGTCCCGTGGTTCTAGCACGGTTGCTTTATTAACTTAAACTTGGCTTAAATTAATTCTGAATAAACTGTGCTTTATTAGTTTCTGTGTTTTACTTGTCCGCTTTCACTTCTTGATTATTAGATTTATCAAGGAAAATAATTTTGGATAAATTATGTTGTCATAATCGCGCTACGCAAGCGAATGCGACGAAATTTATTAATTTTATCATAACAGCGCTACGCAAGCGAATCCACAATTATGACGAAAAAATAAATTACTACATTTAAAGGAATTAATTAAAAATTAATTATCGCGCTACGCAAGCGAATCCGCGATTTTAACAAATTATTAATTAAATTAAAAATTAACTAAAAAAAACTAGNGCCTAGCGTTTAAATTAATTATTAAGGTAATTAAAGTACATAGGTAATTAAGTTATACAATTATTAAAAAAAACATGATGAATTTAAAACTATTTGAAAAGCTTGTAATTAGAAACTTAGACCAGCTATGTTTATTGGGTTTAAAATGACGTTGGGCCACTTTATTTGTCATTAGACTGCTAGACCAATTCTATTACATAATAATACTATGTCTAAGGCTCAATATTTTAATTCTTTAAACTCCCTTGACAGTAAGCCAATTACTTACACAAGGTAATTCCATAACTCAATATATCTGATCTTAACATATTAATAAATACTAAATCATGGAGAACTAACATTACCAACTCTAAACCGCTTTACGAACTCTAAACAATAACCTTGAAAAAAATTATGCAATCTTTAGTATTACCAAAGTTTTCTAGTCCAGGTATCAAGAGGAATATTTCAGACGAGAATCGGACAAAGCTCAATGACGAATCTACTAGACTCTCAAGATAACTCTATGGCTACGTTCATATCCAAACAGTGGCGAATGAAACTCGAGAAATTAAACCTTAATGCAAAGATGGAATCTTTTAAGGTTTTACATACACAGTCTGCTTGTTTAAACATAAAGGCCATCGAAAGTTCAATAACAAAGCAATCCTCAATTCGATATTCTAACATAGCTAAAGTTACTAGAAATAATCACAAGACCTTCTACATGTCTATTATTGATACACGAAAGCAAACGAATTCAAACGCCGACATTCTGATGAATTCGAACACTTGAATATTTATTCCAGTCAGCTTGAGGGATATTTAAAGCAGTCCGGACAGAATGTTTTCAAAGGGCTTAAAATACACTGAAGAACTCAAATTGATGCACTTGCATTCATTCTTGATCAAGGATTTCAGTACATTAAAGGAATCACCTGGATAGTAGAAAAATGTCAGCAATGGATGAACTAAAAATCAACAGCGGTGACAACAACAAAGCAGCAAAAGGGACAACATCAAGCAACAGAAAAAGAACCAAATAAACCGGTCCGAATATATCTTGAATCCAACAACTTTCAGGTAAGGAAAACTCGAAAACTAAACTTCAAAGACCTTTGCTCATTTAAGTATTTTAGTTTCCGAGAAACTCACTCAATAACCCCTCAAACTCTTTGTTGTTTTGTGCTCAAAGTCTTCACTATGCATAAGTGTGTAAAAGATGTGACTTTTTTAGAGTCAAGATGTGTATCCAGAAAATCCACCCTATGTGTGATAGAGTGTGTGTCTTATAAGAGAAGAGGCAATGTATTCATGATTTAAAAATCTGTCCATAGGACATATTTTCACCAAAAATTTGTCCATAGGACATTTTTTTTTTCACCAAAATTCTGTCTTAACTATTCAAAGGACAAACTTTTGGTTAAAAAATCTGTCTCAAGGACAATTTTTACCTACTGCGAAACAGTAACAGGGGCAGCATACTCCCAACAGCTTCTAAACAGTAAAAACAACCACACAAGTACCCTACTCTCATGACCAAACATATCTACTCTTCAACTTTTAACAAAATCAGTACCAACCATGTGATTTAAACCAATCCTAAGATAGAAAGAACACATCAACAGACTCAACAATTGAACTAATACTCAACTAAAAGAAACTTAGAACCTAATGACTAAATTAAAAAAAAAGTGATGCATTGATAAGTGAAGACATTAATGAAACTCATGACTTTAAGCAAAAACGAAATCAAAAATACTACATATGAAATCAGAACTCAAACAACTAACGTAAAGCCAAAACATATCAATGATGAGGTAAAGTAGAATAACCAATTCAGTTAAAACAGAAATGAAAATCAAAAACTTGACTGAAAGCTAACTGAAACGATTGTTAACAACATTTACACTACAACGAAAACTACGACAAAACGATAAAGGAATAGAAAATTCAAAACATTCAAAGTTTGAGCTTTACCGAATTTGAGTGTTCATACACTAGTGGCGTAGTGACGGTGAGGCAGTGAAACAATAGGGGGACAGTGGCGCGGATCAAGCAAGATTCCATTGACGATTTTCCTCAAAACCATGACTCCGGAGAATTGGAGGCTAGTTCGATGAAAATCGACGACAAAACCTTGCTTTAAGGCCAGTGCGCAGAGAGAAACGGAAGCCGCAGAATGACAGGGAGGCGGCGAGGCGGCGGTGATGCGGCAGTGGAGGCGGCTGGCGGCGGTGGACGGTGGTGTTTATGGGTGAAATTAGGGAGAAAGCGTAGGTATCTCGGAGCTCTATCCATTCATGTATGTGTTGTGGGGTGGAGGTGGCCGGAACTTCACGAATTTGAGAAAAAGGGGGGCGGCTAGGGTTTCAATGTTTGCTAGATTTGTGGAGGTTGGTGAGGTTTTTGGAGATTTGAGTTGAAGATATGGAAAGAGGAGGAGGAGAGGAGAAGATGGTGAAACAATGGGGTGGTTTGGAGGGCGGCCGCCGGTGGTGCCGCCATGGAGAGGGCGGCGGCGGCAGAGGGTGAGAGAGAAGAGAGTGAAGAGAGAGGGGTCTAGGGTTTGTATGGAAATGAGGCAAAAAAAATCAGATTTCTAAACTTTTATACCTCACATGACACCAATTCTAGACCATTGGATCAAAGAAAATAGGTGGCCATGATTTGATCTTGATCATTTAACCAAAACGACGTAGTTTTGTGATCAAACTACGTCGTTTTTGCCCCTCCCCTGGCAGCCCTTTTATGGATTAGCCATTTCACTTTTGGCCACTTAAATCATTT
>ML438395.1:25790-35838 GCA_005239525.1 Nicotiana knightiana | reverse complement strand
AAAAAGGAACAGGCAATCTATTACTTGAGCAAGAAGTTCACCAATTATGAGGTTAAGTACACCCTTTTGGAAAGGACGTGTTGTGCCTTGACTTGGGTTGCTCAGAAGTTGAGGAATTATCTCCTAGCCTACACTACTTACCTCATATTCAGAATGGATCCTTTGAAGTACATCTTTCAAAAGCGGATGCCCACTGGCAGGCTCGTAAAATGGCAGATTCTGCTCACAAAGTTCGACATTATCTATGTCACTCGCACTACAATGAAAGCACAAGCTTTGGTAGATCATTTGGCAGAGAATCCAGTTGATGATGATTACAAGGCACTGAGCACATACTTCCCGGACGAAGAGGTCAACTCAATAGAGGAAGTAGTTCCGGACACCACCCATGTATGGAAAATGTATTTTGATGGGGCTGTCAATATGAAAGGAGTTTGGATCGGGGCAATACTCATCTCGCCTATCGGACAACATTACCCTGCAATGGCCCGAGTCCGTTTCTTTTGTACCAATAATACGGCAGAATACGAAGCTTGTATCATGGGTCTGAAAATGGACCTCGATCTGGAGGTGCATGAACTATTGGTTATGGGAGATTCTGATTTGCTTATCCGGCAAGCCCAAGGTGAATAGGAGACTCGAGACATCAAGCTTATTCCATACAGACAATGTGTGCAAGATCTGAGCAAAATATTCAAATCCATTGAGTTCAGGTACATTCCCAGGTTTCAAAACGAACTAGCCGACGCCTTGGCTACCTTAGCCTCGATGCTCCCTTATCCGGGCAACACTCATATTGATCCATTGGAAATCCAAGTTCAGAATCAACACGGTTACTGCAACACTGTTGACACTGTTGAGAAAGAACTATAAGGCGGCTTGCCAGCGTTTCTTCTTGAATGGGGAAATTTTGTACAAAAGGACCCCAGATTTGAACTTGTTGAGATGCATAGATGCCACAGAAGCTGAGCGGATCATGAGTGAAGTGCATTCGGGGGTATGTGGACCTCACATGAATGGATATGTTTTGGCGAAGAAGATCCTGCGGGCAGGGTATTATTGGCTTACTATGGAGCGAGATTGCTTCAGTTTTGTTCGCAAGTGTCACCAGTGCCAGATTCATGGTGACCTGATTCACTCACCACCTTCGGAGTTGCATCCCATGTCCTCTCCTTGGCCTTTCGTTGCTTGGGGAATGGATGTTATTGGGCCAATCGAGCCAAAGGCTTCAAATGGGCATAGATTCATTTTGGTTGCAATTGATTACTTCACCAAATGGGTGGAGGCCGTCACTTTCAAAGCAGTCACCAAGAAAGCAGTGGTAGACTTTGTCCATTCCAACATCATCTGTCGTTTTGGTATCCCGAGGACCATTATCAATGACAATGCAGNCCGTTGAAGCGGCAAACAAGAACATCAAGAAGATTCTTAGGAAGATGATCCAAAGTTCCAGACAATGGCATGAAAAGTTGCCTTTTGCTCTTTTGGGATACTGCACCACTGCTCGCACATCCGTTGGATCAACTCCTTATCTATTGGTATATGGAACGGAAGCTGTAATACCGACCGAAGTCAAAATTCCATCTCTCCGAGTCATTATAGAGTCGGAGATTGAAGATACTGAATGGGTAAAGACCCGATTGGAACAACTAATGTTGATTGATGAAAAACGGCTAGCGGCAGTGTGCTTTGGCCAGTTATACCAGCAAAGAATGGCACGCGCTTAAAACAAGAAAGTGCGTCCAAGGCACTTCCAGATGGGCCAACTCGTTCTGAAAGACATTCTTCCACACAAAGTAGAAGCTAAAGGAAAGTTTGCCCCAAACTAGCAAGGGCCCTACATCATCATGAAAGTGTTACCAAAAGGGGACTTGCACCTGGTAGATGAAGAAGGAAGGGTACCAGGCAGGACCATTAATGCAGATGCAGTCAAAAGATATTACGTCTGATATATACCCACTATGGAACTTTCACACATGATTTTCTCATAATCGAGATGACGAAGGACACCATTGCTCGTTTGTTCCAAATAGGTGTCACCCTCTTGTTAACCCTTTTGAGATGTATTTGTCTTCTTTGTTTTCCGCTTTTTGGAACCTATGTACTTGCAACAAAAAAAAGGGAAGAAAAGAAAAGAATCCAAACAACAAATCTTCTGAGTCATTGAACTACGTCCGACCTAATTCTGAAAGGATACATAGGCAGCCTTACCATGGGTTAGGTCCCATCACAACAAAAATCCATATGCCTAATACTCCAGAACTGGGGCAGAAGTTTGTTTTATTTTACCGTTTTTCTGTAGAAATGGTTCTAAAAGTGGTAATTCAGTTCGAGGTTCTTTTCCCATTTTTTCCATGTTAAGAACTTCTGGTCGATCTTTGAGAATATTTAAATTCACCATGCCATGGGCAACCTTTCGCATGTCGATTGTAGCAAAAAAAAAAAAAAAAAATGAGAGAGTCTTATTGGTGAAAACCCAAATGGGCACCATAAGGCGATGGTGAGTAGAGAAATGAGAGAGGTCAGTTGGTGAAAACCCGCAAAGGGTGCTACTATCCGAATTAGAGTCTTCGATACCCCGACATGAGCACGACCATGACAGTTTCAAGATGAACCTTTACGATGGATTTTGAGAATTAGACAACTCAGACGGATCAGGTGTCCAGTCCAAAATGCATGTCATGATTCATTGAAGTTGGCACATACTTCCAGATAAGTCTCCCTGTTCCTTTCCCCGAAAGGGACGCCTTTTGTTTAAGCACAGTTCTTTTGCACCTTCAAGTATTCTTCTATTTTTACCCATAATTTTCTTTGAGTCCCTTCCGGCCTAATCTTTCGTCAAAAGCGAAGCAAACAAATGGCTGCAAAACTGGCTATATTTTCCCCGTAATATCGAGCACAATTTGGGCCATATACGGAATTGACGAAGGCACGAATCCGTCTGTGATCTCATTTGACAAGGCGAACCAAGTGTCTCAAAGAAACTGAAAAGGTTGCCTAAGCAAGACCTCTTCATGAGAAAAGTTGATAAGCACTGCAGACACAAACCGGTACTGGGTGCAAGACAACTAAGTTTGATCTTTAAAGAAAATTGCATTGCCTCAGAGACAAAAGGTCGCAATACCAAGGATGTCTGGGTATGAAACAGTTGGGGGCAACATTGGAAAGCCAAGGTCTCCAGAAAATGATAGAGTATCTGAGAACCTCGGTACCATACTGATAGAATCAGCTCTTCAGCTGTGGAGAGGCCATGAAGTCAAAACCACAATAGGGCACCAAGGCCACAAACCAACCACCACTTTGAAAACTCATAAATTTTTCTTTGTTTGAAGCAGGAACAAAGCAGTGCAGAATGGCGGTTGTTAAAGGACGAATGTCACCAAACGTAAGCTCCTTAAAATCTCCATTTTTCTTTTATTTTTTAGCATGCATCACTACTATTCATACCTCCTAGTTTAGTAGCTTAAATCAGGTAAAACCATTTCACCGAGAGGGATCCAGCTCATAGTTTCGGATAGAAGTACTCTTCGCTCATGTTGTTTTACATAGCTTAACCCAGGTAGAACCATTTCACCTAGGGGGATCCAGCTCATAGTTCCGGGTAGAAGCACTCTTCGCTTAGGTCGTTTTACATTGCTTAACCCAGGAAGAACCATTTCGCCTATAGGAATTCAACGCTTTATCAGTAACACAGGGTACCAACCCCTGGTTACATTTCCTTCCAGTAATACAAGGTACCAACCCTTGGTTACATTCTTCTTCAGTGATACAGGGTACCAACCCCTGGTTACATTTCCTCTCCAGTAATATAGGGTGTCAATCCCTGGTTACAGTCATTGCCGGTAATACAGGGTTCCAACTCTTGGTTACATCCATTTCCTGGTAATACAGGGTACCAACCCCTGGTTACACTCCTTTCCGGTAATACAGGGGACCAACCCCTGGTTATATTCTTCTTCAGTGATACAAGGTACCAACCCCTGGTTATATCCATTTCCAGCAATACAGGGCACCAACCCCTGGTTACATTCCTCTCCAGTAATACAGGGTTCCAACCCCTGGTTACGTTTTCTTTCCAGTAGTACAAGGTTCCAACCCCTGGTTACATTTCCTTTCAATAATACAGGGTTCTAACCCCTGGTTTCCAATCCTCTTGGTAACGTAGGGTACACAATTCCTCGTTACAAAATTTTATCTCTTTTAGATAGTTTATTCTACTGTTTCTGTGTGCCTTTCAATAAATTAGATAGTTTATAGCTTTCTCTGATAACTCACAAAATTTTTCTAGTTCAAACTGGGGCAGAAAAATTTTGTTCGTTTTGTTCGTCTTTGATGACTTTTCAGGCCTCGTCGTAGAGCACATGTGACGGTTAAAAGCTTGCGGTTTCAGTGTCTCATCAGAAGAAAGAAGTCTTTCGACCACAAGATGGTTGGAGTTAGCACTGACAATGTGTCAGCAACCAGCTTCTCAAGATTCATCTTCTCAAAATCTGATCCAGAAAGCAAGAAATCGAGATTGAGTCATAATCTTTTCTTCAAAGAGAATCAAGATGCAATCTAAGGTCGACACAAGCGAGCAAGTCAAAAATCAAGATTTGACTCCAGAAGACACATAGATAGGAATTTTGTAACTCTTAGCTTGCAGTAATATGTAGTTCTCTTCTTCTTTTGATGTAAGTAGCAAGCAACAGTAACAGCAACAACAACAACAACAACAACAGTCTTAACTCCAGTGTTCGGTAGTCCCAGCTACCAAGTTTTCCTGGAACTACACTGACCTGATTCCTTTATAGCCAAAGATATGTAGGCAACCTCGGAAGCAAGGTACGGTCACCATTTCTCAAAAAAATGCTTTCAATGGAGTGATATGTGAGCAAAAATTAGCCACAACATTCACTTTTCTTTGCACGAAAACTGTTTATATTCTTGAGCAAAGATGGGCAGCTGTGAATACTTAATTTTGCACCATTTAAATGCTCCTAAAATTGTAAATGTTAATTCTCCTTGAATCATTATTTTTCTTATATTTTTGTGTTTTAATTGCATTTCTTTTCACAAAATACCAAAAATAATTTTCTATGCTTTTCTTTTTGTGTGTGCTCTTTTAATTGACTAATTATTTGATAAGTTAATCAAATTGATTTCTCATATAAATTAATTCAATTATTAGCTAATGAGTTTTACCAGGTCTTGTTTTATTGGTTAGTCTTTAGGTTAATTACATTGTAGTTTAATAAGATAAGACTAAGGGAAATGGGCTAAAAATGAAGTGGTTAGGTGGCTAAAAGTGCAATTTTAAAGCCAAGTAAATGGCTGCCAGGTTAGTGTTCAAACGACGTAGTTTCGTGATCAATCTACGACGTTTTGGTTAAGTTACAAGGGGTTCAATCCTAGCCATCATATCTTTTCAATCCAATGGCCCTAATTTAATCTTTCATTTCATATATAAAGATATAAAAATCAGAATTTTGGCTTCAGTTAATCCCTAATCCAAACCAAAACCCTAAACTTTTCTCCTCACTCTCTCCTTCCTCTCTGCCGCCGCTACCCCTCCACTATCACCACCATGCGCCGCCGCCGGTGGTCCTCCAAACACCATCAAACCTACACCATCTCCTTCCTCTACTCACCCCCTTTCTAGATCCACAACCCAAATCCCCCAAATCTCCACAAAAATTTGAAAGAACCAAACCCTAGTTGCGTCGCCGTCTCTGCCTCGCCGCGCGCCGCTGCCCAAAACCCCTCAAAATTTCACCAGCTCCTCCTCTCTCCCCACTCTTTCCCTTTCCATACCCCAAAATCCTCAAAACCCTCCCCCTCGCCTCATGCTACCACCATTGTCACCACGCGCCGCCATGGACGCACCTTCCCCTCGCCTCATGCTACCACCACTGTCGCCACCCGCCTCCTTAGTGTCGTCGCCAAGCCTCCGTCCAGCATAGACACGACCCCTTAGTCTCTCTTTCTCTCTGACACAGTGCTGGACTCAACTTGGCTCGCTAGAGTTTGTATTTTTCAGCATTTGTCATCGAGAAAAAGAGGTGTGGATGTTGGTTTGAAGCTTTAGCGTTAGGGTAAAATCCTAATCCCTCCTCTAAGTTTCTGATTTTCTATTTACCCGCTATTTGTGCATAGTTTTGTCATTGTTAATCTGTGATCAGTGATTCGTGTTTGTGTCGTTAACGATCATCAATATTAGTCGTTACTTAATACTTCCGAATTATGTATCAGTTACTCGTTTACTTTGCCATTAAGTTTTTGTTTAGTCAATCGGTTTTGTTAATCACCTTCTGAAATCCGATTAGCTATTTGTAGTTGGCGGCGAAGCTCACTAATATTCTGGTTTTGCGATTGATTTGTTATTTTGGTTTAGTTCAAAATCTATTAGTAATAAGTTACTTCGTGTTTAGTCTCATTTTTGATTTCGTGTTTAAGTCAACTCGATAGTTGTTTCATTATCAACATATATTCTACGTTGCCTTAGTTGTTAAGTTCCAATTTCATGTTTATTATCTCTAGTTTGTCTATGTTTAAGCTAATTAGTTTAAGGCCTTAACTACATGTTTTGTTTGTAGTCATTAGTTTCTTTGTTAGTTTAATGGTTCAAGTCTAGTTATCTGATTTTTGCACTTTCTAGTTTGGAGCAATAGTTTAGTTTGGTGTTGGTTTGTGAGGGTAGTAGAAGGTACTTGAGTGTAGGATCTTCATTTGGTTGCTTTTACTGTTTGAGGACTGTTTTGGAGTACAATGCTCCAAAATTCTGTCCACAATTGGTAAGAAAAACTGTTTATTGAACAAAAATATGGTTTTGGACAGATTTTTGGTCAAAAATCTATCATTTTGGACAGATTTTTGGCCAAACAAATTTGTCCCAAAGGTCCTTTGTTCTCCTATATAAAGAGGAGGTCTTTTCCACACTACACACATCTTGGACTCTAAAAAAGGAACACATCTTAGAGAGAAAAAATCAGCAGCTAAATACTTTAGAAAGCTAAAATTGGTGAGCTTTGTGAGTGACCCCTAGAGTGCAAGATCATTAAGAAAATAAAGCAATCAGTTGGCTAAGTTCTGATTTTGTTAGTTACTAGTTTCAAGTGTCTTTTGTGGGATTTTCTGGGTTGTTTCTAACACTGATTGGCTGCTGTTACTGTTGCTGAAATTTCTATTTCATTCGTCACTAATCTTTGCTTTTTGTTATCCAGGTATTCCCTCATACGCTACTGTAATTTTTTTTTTGGGTCAACAATGAATGGAAATGAAGCTATTTGAGTTCTTTTCAATTTGTTATAAGCTTAAGAGTATCATGTTGCTTGTATAGTTTTGTATATAAGCATGCGTAATAAATTCACTATAACCTTGTATCAGCGCGAAATTGATTTATTAATCCAAAGAGGGTTTTCATGTTATTTAAGTGGTGTATTTGTGTTATGTAATATTTTAATTAAGGCCAAATATCCGAAGATGGCAATAGTAAGGCATTTTGAAGTGTTAAACTTAGTAATATCAAGTTCCTTCTATATGCTATTATATTCTCCTAAGTGCCATGTAGTAGTCATATGAGAGGTTTAACTTACTTCCCATTTTGGATATCTTATCTTCTTTAAGATGTCAAAAAAAAGAAACAAGGTTGGTAATCTTTGCGAAGAAGACCTTCTCATTTTATTTGTAAATACGTATAAGCTAGCCAAAGTAAGTATTTTTAGGAACATTTTGCTGCAGTATAGTTTTGGTGCAAATCATTGACCAAAAGTTTTAAAATAATCTTTTGCTAGCTTAGAAGCTTAAGAGATCTCTTAAAGAATTCAATACTTAGGAAATATATTTTCTTCCCTACAAATGTATTTCTCTGCTCCAAGGAACGAGTTCATTACAAGAGGGTTTGGTCCGAATTGGATTGGGTCCAAATTAATCTTTTTACATATTTAAAATTTTAAAGAATTGATCTTGGGTTGAATTTTGTTTTAGTTAGACTTTGGGCCAGATTTCCTAATGCTTGCCAGACCCATTCAAATAATAATTTCAGTTAAGCCCAAGAAGGATACAACACCTAATAGGCCTTTTTAAAAAAAAATTCATTTGTCCATCTCCTCCCAAAAGTTGTTGGCCCATTCTCCTTAATAATTAATTTAAACGCTGGGCAATTAGTAGGCGCACTTTAACCTCACGGAATCGCTCGCGTAGGGTGATGTTTAAAATTAAATAAATTAATTCAACAATGTCATTTCATACTCTTTAGTTTTTTTAGTTAATTTTTTAATTTAATTAATAATTTGCTAAAGTCGCGGATTCGCTTGCGTAGCGCGATAGTTAGTTTTTAATTAATTCCTTTAAATGTATAACTTTTTTCTCAAAAGTAATAATATACTAATAATCTTCGCCATAACTGCGGATTCGCTTGCGTAGCGCTGTTATGATAAAATTAATAAATTTTGTCTCGATCACGCATTCGCTTGCGTAGCGTGATTATGACAACATAATTTATCCAAAATAATTTTTCTTGGTAAATCTAATAATCAAGAAGTAAAAGGGGACACGTAAAACACAAAAACTAATAAAGCACAGTTTATTCAGAATTAATTCAAGCCAAGATTAAGTCAATAAAGCGACCGTGCTAGAACCACGGGACTCGGAGAATGCCTTACACCTTCTCCCCGGTCAACAGAATTCCTTACCCGCACTTTGCTTTTCGCAGACCAATAATAAAAGAGTTAAATCTTTCTTTGACTAGGGATTCAAATAAATGATGACTTGGAACACCGAAAAAATCAATTCCAAGTGGCGACTCTGTAAATAAAATAATCCCTACTCAAATTGTCACTTTAATTGGAAAAAACCTTTAACCCACAATCCACAATAACACATCTTTTGGGGGGTAAAAAGGGGTGTGACACATACTATCTTCCTTAGACCTCATTTGTGGAACATACTGGGTATGTTGTCGTTGTTGTCATCGATATGATGATGAGCTCTAAAGTGAAATTAGGGGCAAATGGTGTTGGAATTGGAAATAGGGGTATCAAAGTTCTATTTAGTTAAGCTCCTAAGTATGGTAACCTTGTCTCAATTTGTATGTCATACTTTTATTTTTCGTTTTATCGTTAAGAATATCATATTTCTTTATTTAGAAATAATTTAATTTTAATTTTTTTAAATCTTAATATTAATAAAATAATTTATAGTCATACAAATGCTTATTACTTGTTAGACCAAAGTCATTTTCCCTTTAAACTTCGTACCAGTCAATGATTACTTTAATTATCATAATCCTGGGATAACCTCTTAACCTGGAAGCAATCTTATGTGTTATCAAACATGATATCATGAGAAAAATGTAATTATCCTATTTGTTAGGCTCAAAATTTATGTACTATAATGCATAATATACTTACAATAACTTGAATCACATGCCGATGTGCAGTGACGTACACATGAATTTTCGTAATGGAAAGCGGTGTCATTTTTTATATTTATAACCAATATTTTAGTTTCATGTATTTATACATACAAGAATACGAAAAAAGCCAACGAAACGGAGTTATGTGACATCGTTTCAAGCAAGGTGTCTACGCCCATGTTGATGTGACATGACACCTTTTCTCCATTGTTATACTTAGGGCCAATAAGATATATTTGAGTCTCGGTAGCTAGTTGTAATGGAAAGCGGTGTCATTTTTTATATTTATAACCAATATTTTAGTTTCATGTATTTATACATACAAGAATACGAAAAAAGCCAACGAAACGGAGTTATGTGACATCGTTTCAAGCAAGGTGTCTACGCCCATGTTGATGTGACATGACACCTTTTCTCCATTGTTATACTTAGGGCCAATAAGATATATTTGAGTGTCGGTAGCTAGTTGTACAAGTGATTTGCATTGTCCAAATTGTATTAAATTGTACAAATAATTTGAATTTGCTTGGTCCAAATTCTCCTACTTTTCAATGACCCCCCAAAAAAAGAGACATATATACCGATGTTGAGGGAGGTTATGTACAGAGAAAACAAAAAAACAGAAATTTAAAATTACAAAAAAAAAAAAAAAAA
>ML438395.1:0-15838 GCA_005239525.1 Nicotiana knightiana | reverse complement strand
GAAAAATTTGATTCATCCATTCTCTCATAGAAAAGGACCCAAACTAGTTTGGGTTCTTAAGACTAACCTTTGATTCCTTTTGTAGTTTCAAGTGAGAGGAGGCAGCCAGATTTGGTACTTGGATAGTGGCTGCTCAAAGCATATGACTGGGAACATGAAAAAGTTCCTTTCACTTGAACGTCTCAAAGGAGGAAATGTCTCCTTTAAAACGGAAAGAAAGGTGAAATCATTGGGGTTGGTAAGGTAGGTAAGGATGATACACGATCTATTGAACATGTGTATCTAATAGATGGCTTAAAATATAGTCTGATCAGTGTATCACAACTATGTGACAGAGGTAACCTGGTTGCTTTTACTTTCACAAAATGTTTTGTGATTAACCTGCTTACTGACAAGATTGTTTTGCAGGGAAAAATAATGAATAACATCTATGTCATAGATTTGTCCACACTGTCTGAAAATGAACTCACTTGTCTAAGTGTGTTGGACAGTGATCCCCTCCTGTGGCACAAACGACTTGGTCATGCAAGTCTAACTCAGCTTAACAAACTAGTCTCTAAGGACTTAGTGGTAGGACTTCCTAACATTAAGTTCAAGGAGGACAAAGTTTGTGAGGCATGTGCCAGGGGGAAGCAGGTAAGGTCCTCTTTCAAAAGTAAGAAAATGGTCAGTACCACCAGGACGTTGGAACTGGTTCATATGGATCTATGCGGTCCTATGAGAACTTTAAGTAGAGGTGGTAAGAGATATGTGATGGTGCTAGTTGATGATTTTTCAAGGTTCACTTGGACCTTATTCCTGTCATCTAAGGATGAACCAGTTGATATGTTCACCTCATTTGTTAAGAAAATTCAAAATCAATTGGGACATCAACTGGCATCAATAAGATCTGACCATGGTACTGAGTTTGAGAATACCAAGTTTGTTGAGTTCTATGATGAACATGGTGTCAATCACAATTTTTCTGCTCCTAGAATCCCACAGCAAAATGGGGTTGTTGAAAGTAAAAACAGAACTCTTGAAGACATGGCAAGAACCGTGCTTCTATCAAGCAAACTACCTCACAGCTTCTGGGCAGAAGCAATTAACACTAAATGCTACATTATTAATAAATGCATGACCATACCTCTGNTATGTGCATAATAATGGCAAAGATTCTCTAGGAAAATTTGATCCCAGAAGTGATGAGGGAGTGTTCTTGGGATATTCAACACATAGCAAAGCTTATAAAATATGCAATAAAAGAACTATGTGTGTAGAAGAAAGTGTATCTGTTGTCTTTGATGAAACTAACACTTTATCTGAGAGACAGGAACCAGAAGATGAGGAGCTTGGACTGGTGAGGAGCAATGACCACATTGAAGCACCTATGGCAGATGGAACAGGTGATGGACCAGGTTCAACAACCCCACGCAACTCGACAGGGGGAATTCTACATGAAAATACTAGACCTGATCTTGTTCCACAACTACAAGACAACATGGAACAATCCAGAAGTGAACAACTGGTACTCAAACCACACAAATATTAGAGTTATCACCCTCTTGAGAACATCATAACAGACTTGAGATCTGGAATCAAAACTAAATTCTCCTTGAAAAATCTGTGTGTGTTTGATGCATTTCTATCCTTGATTGAACCAAAGAACATTGCTAAAGCCCTACAAAATAATGATTGGGTAACATCCATGCAAGAAGAGCTGAATCAATTTGAGAGGAGTCAAGTATGGCACTTGGTACCTAGGCCACTAGACATATCAGTAATTGGCACCAAGTGGGTCTTCAGGAATAAGCTTGATGAGGATGGAACTGTTACAAGAAATAAGGCTAGACTGGTTGTTCAAGGATACAGCCAAGAAGAAGGAATTGAATATGATGAGACCTTTGCTCCTGTGGCAAGATTGGAGGAAATCATACTTCTTATAGCATTTGCTGCACACATGGAATTCACTCTTCATCAGATGGATGTAAAGAGTGCCTTTCTTAATGGCTATTTGAAGGAATATGTATTTGTAAAATAGCCTCCTGGTTTTGAAAGCAAAGAGTCACCTGATCATGTATATAAACTTTACAAGGCTCTCTATGGTCTCAAGCAAGCACCTAGAGCTTGGTACGAGAGATTGTCAAAATTCCTGCTGGAACATGGGTACAAACGAGGCAAGATAGACAGTACTTTGTTCCTAAATAAAAAGGGAAAAGATCTTCTGATTGTACAAATATATGTCGATGATATCATATTTGGGGAAACTACTGAAAATCTTAGCAAGGAATTTGCTACATTAATGGGGAGTGAGTTTGAAATGAGTATGATGGGTGAGCTAACCTTCTTCTTAGGTTTGCAAATCAAACAAACTCCACATGGCACAATGATACATCAACAGAAGTATGTGAAAGAACTCCTCAAGAAATTCAAAATGGAGGATTCAACGGAGATAGATACCCTAATAGCCACAGCTACAAAATTGGATGTGTATGAACCTGGTTCATCCGTTGATCAGAAGACATACAGAGGGATGATTGGGTCTCTACTCTATCTTACTGCAAGTAGACCTGATATTGTGTTCAGTGTGGGACTACGTGCTAGGTTCAAGACAATCCAAAGGTGTCCCACCTACTGCAGTAAAAAGAATTTTAAGATATCTGAAGGGCACCATTGATCTGTGCCTTTGGTATCCTAAAGGTAGTAACTTTGACCTTGTAGGATATGCTGATGTTGATTATGCAGGTTTCCTGGTTGACAGGAAAAGTAATTCAGGCATGGCTCACTTTTTGGGATCCTGCCTTGTCTCTTGGTCCACCAAGAAACAAAATTCAATAGCCTTGTCTACTGCTGAGGCTGAATATGTGGTTGCAGCCTCTTGCTGTGCCCAGTTGCTATGGATCAAGCAACAACTCCTGGACTTTGGTATAGATGTGGGATGCATTCCTATTTACTGTGATAACACTAGTGCAATTAGTATGACTAAGAACCCGGTTCATCACAAGAGAACTAAGCACATAGATGTTAGGCACCATTTCCTGAGGGATAACTATGAAAAGGGAATGATCTCAATTGAATTTTGTGCCACTGATCGTCAAATTGCTGATATATTTACCAAAGCATCGAGTAGGGAGCATATGAGAGAAACATGCTTGAATTAGGGATGATTAAGATCACCTAATTGAAAAACAAAAACTGAAAAAAAAAGAAAGTTTTTTTGGCTAGAAAATTTTAATTAGGTACTTAATCAGATTAATCATTGCTCAGTACTATGTCTTTATTGCCATACTCTTCTGCCATGTATTAATATGATTCCCTAGTCACTAATGATGTTTCTCTATCTTTGTGAATTGAGGCAAAATAAAGATTTTTAACAGGATGAACCTGGTTCATCCAAGCTGGTTTACATGACTGAAAAGGTACGTTCTCATCTTCATACATGTATTAATTCAAGTACAGTCATACATGAGCAGGACTCTATCCATTTATGGTTCAAATTCAATAATGAACCAGTTCCAAGAAGTCCCGTCTCAAATAATTAGCCTAGTTTTAGGGGGAAAGTAACTGTCTAATCAATGTCCAGTCGCTGACAGTCCTTAATCGATTAGTATCCTACTTGGGTTAATACACTTCCATTGTAATCTCTCCATCCACAAGTTATAAATAGGCCATCATTACCCATTGTACATAAAGCATCAGTCGAACCTTGTTCAACTTACTCAACACAAAATACCTACTGCCTTTTATTTTGTTCTCTCTCTAACAAAATCAAAATCATGTCATCTCCTCCACCAGCTTCTTCTGAATCATCCCCAAACACAGATTATGATGGGAGAAAATATGAATCCGACTCAAACTCTCCCTCGGTTTATAGTTCCGAGTCTCCTGAAAAATCATCAACCCCAGAACACTCTACAATCCCTGAACCCATACCAAACCCTACCCCAACCCCCAAAACCCGTCGTGTTAAGGTTCTTGCACGCAAATCTGTGGCTTCTGGTTCATGAACAAAATTCTTCGAAGAATTGTTACATGCTGAGGAAGGCTCCAAACCAGAATCATCCAATGATTCATTCAAATCAGCCAATGAAGACGAAGCACCTGGTTCATCCAGTGTTGTGAAAGGTAATACTGAAGTTACCTCTGATTTAAATTCTTCTGAAAATCGGTTTGTGTTGGTGGGGTCTGTGGTGGATGTGGAAGTGCCAAGAAGGCAAAGAAAATTTGTGAAAGAGAAAAATCTTGAGAACGAGGGAGAAGTATATATGAGGGGATCCGGGGAGGATGGTACCACACTTGCAATTTGTGGCCCCATTCTTGAAAATCTTGAAGAAGAAGTTATGGTTTTAGGGGGAACTACTGAAGTTGAGGAAGCTGCTGCTAGGTTGGAGAAGTTAATGAAGGAAATAGATGAACATGTTTCTTCTGGGGAAGAAACTTTGGCTGAAAAACTGAAGAAGCTGGGGAACTCATACAACTCCAAGAAGAGAAGGACCCCAAAGTCCAAAAAGTCTAAAGCCTCAGTTCCTTCAAAGAAAAGGAAGACTTCTGATTCTGTTGGTGTACCTGTTCCTAGGGTACGTGCTACGAGAAATACTGTACGATAAGAGGAGGAGAAGTTGGAAAAAGCTCTGCAAGAGAGCAAAAGAAAGAAGGCAGAGAAGGGGAAAGCAAAGGTAGGGGAGCCTGTTGAAACTATTGTTGACGATGAAGAGTTGTTGGACCTGGTCCAACAAGAAGAGAAGGTTGCTCCAGTGGTTATCAAGACACCCAAGCCCAAAAAGGGTAAGACTTATTCAAAGAAGTCAGCTACTATGTCCATCACCACTGGGAGTACTGCTTCGAGGACAAGGTCTAAGATAAAGAAAGTGAAGAAAGTACAGATTGTTGAGAGGGATGATGATCCAGAATGGAGTGGAGAGGAAGAGAAGGAGGTTGGAGAAGTGTCTACTGACAGAGTTTCCATGTTTAGCAAGAGAAAAATCTTGAAGGGAAAGTTGATGAAGGATTTGGAGGAGCCCGGAATGAGGTATTTACTGGATTTTGTGGCAGCGCAGGGCTGGAAGGACATAGTCCTTCGCATGGAAGGCAGGCTGGTCAGAAATGAAGTTGTGGAGTTCATTGGGAATACCACAGTCATTGGAGGCAGAGTCACCTCATTGGTCAAGGGAGTTGAAGTCTCCTTTGATGCTCAAGAACTGTGAGTCATTCTAGACATTCCAGCTGAGGGTTATGAAGACTACACGAGACAGAGATGGTCGTGTTTAGATGGAATGGCCTCAGCTCTCAATATCACCAGATTCTTCTGCGACAATAAGAAGGAGATTGAACCTACGGTTGTGTACAAGAGTGAGATGAAGCTTGAGCACAAGTTGTTCTTTGAATTTGTGATCAAATTCCTGCTGCCCAGACAAGAACGAAGACACACTGCTAACTACATGGATTTAACCCTCATGGAGTGTCTGTACAGAGGCAAGCAGATCAATTGGCCATCTTTTATCATCCAGCTCTTGGACAGAGTGGTGAATGGCACCAAAGCCCATGCGATCCCTTATGACTTTATTCTGACTGCAGTTCTTGCTCATTCTGGAGTTCCTACAAAGAAGGCTTAGATGGCTACTGCTAAGGATTTCTTTGGGAAGGACACTCTGATGTCTTGTGATTATACTGTCAATGCCCCGGTAGATGAACCTGGTTCATCTCGGAAGCAACCAGTCAACAACAAGGTCCGTACTCTGGTGCAGGAAAGCGAGTTAAAGGATATGGAGATCCTTCGATTGAAGTCTCGCTTAATTGAGGTGGAAGCTGGGCGTGATGCTCTCAAAGCTGAGCTAGCAAAGGAGAAGGAGAAAAATGAAGGTGTTTTACACCAAATGATGTCCCTTCTACAAACCAAGAACCCAGCCTCATCTGCACCCTCCCAGCCTTAGGAATGTCCAGTGCTACCCCCTCCAAACCAATCAAGTGCCCAGTTCGGGACAGTGTACAGTTTGTTTCGGTTTTTATTCTGTTTTTCTCATGTTTTGGCTGTTTTGATTTTAATCTGTTTTGGTGTTGATCATCCCTGTAAATCAATAAAATCTTGTTGTTTTGAAAAATGTCTCAATTTATTATTTAGCTTACATTATTAGTTTCGTCTGATGATTAATCATGTTTGCACCCGCAGTTACCTAAATTGGCCATGAGTAAGAATTAAAACTGGTAAGTATCATTTTGCAACTTTTCGATGATTCCAAAAGGGGGAAGATGTGTGCTATGTGTTTAAGAATTTTCAAAAGTGATATTTATAACCTAATGAACCTGGTTCTCAATGATTAATGCTTAAAAATATACAAAGTGTTTGAAGTGTATACAGGATAAAAGCACAGAGTGTGTCATCATCAAAAAGGGGAAATTTGTTGGCCCATGTCACTGAATGGGTTTTGAAGATTGACAAGTTGAACCAGGTCCATCAAATCATAAACACCTGAACAGAGCAGTTGGCATAAGAATCGTACAAGCATAGGAGATATCAGCGGTTGCTGAGTAGCAAAGAACTAAGAGGATGTCTCCTAATACGAAAAGATTGCAAATTGATGAAGATGACAGAAGTTGAATTCAGCTAGGACAGAAATAAAGGAAGGAAGTTGACTTTGGTTCGAATTGGTTTACCCAGGTAGAGTTGAACTGGAATTGGAAGACAAGCTCAACAACTGACTCTATAAATACTCAAAGTATTACTGCTGAAATTTATGACACAAAAAGACGCACAAAGACTAAATTGAATCAAGTTCTGAAAGCAAAATTCCCAGGATATTTGCAAGCAGAAGTATTGTGCAAAGGCTACAGTTCAACTAGAAGAAACAGGTCCATTAGTTTATCATTGAGTCTAGTTGGTTGTATTAGGAGTTTTAACATTGTATCTTTTCAGCTTTCATAGAAGCAAGTGTAATAGGTACACGTTGTTCAAGTTAGAGTTAGCTTGAAGTCTGTAGAAATTAGCTAGAGGCTAGTTGATACAAAGAGGATTATAGTTAGTCCTAGGATTACAAAAGAGTTTATTTTGTAAGTCTGTTTGGCTCAGAGTTTGTAGTGAAGTGTTTGAGCAAATCCTACTGATGAGTAGGTCGTGGTTTTTTCACCTTTTGAGTCAGGTGTTTTCCACATAAAATATCTGTGTCTTTTTTTTGCTGCTTTATTATTCCGCAAATAGTAGTAAGTAGTACACCAAGAAGAACCAGGTTCTTCTTATTAGACAACACTCAAAAATTGGGTACTGCACAATTAACTTATAATATTGTGTAGTATTGACGTCTAAAACATCAGGTTATCACACATATGGGGTGACATTGAAAATATGACTTCAATTTTCTAGATGCGCTTATTGATGCAAGTGTGAATTTACTTATACTTGGCAGTACCCTTTATGAAGGCATGATTTACCTCGGATTGGGGCCTTCTCTTTTGTTTATCAATCTGAATTTGGGATCCAGGCTCAGTCGATGAGTTGTTATTTTCGGTGGGAGTCTTGTTATGTCTAGATGGTACCATGCAAAGCAGTCCATGTTATCAATAAGAAATTGAATGAGTTTCTTCCTGAGTTCGAGGGTTAAACCCGTTCCCAGGTATGCCTTTTGTTCAGGCAGGTACTCGATTAGTATCACTTGTTCCAGCTCCTCGACCATTGATTTGGTTGCATTTGATTCTTCAGGAACAACAAAAGCTCGAGGAGTTAGCAAATCCTCTTCTTCTTCTTCATCCACTACCTGCTTCTCCGATTCGGTTGAGGATGGGGACGGTGATTGCTATTTGGCCGTCTGCCTATCTTTGGTGCTAGATTTTTTTGAAGTCGAAGGTGTTGATATCGGCGTCACCTCATCGATCACAAACATTTCCTTTGCAGCGTGTTGTTCCTCGTAAACCATTTTTACACCATCCGTCGTCGTGAAATTCATCATTTGGTGAAAGTTCGATGGTACTGCCCTCATGTTATGGATCTAAGGCCTTCCGAGTAGTGCATTATATCTCATGTCTCCTTCGATGACATGGAATTTTGTATCTTGGATGGTTCCGGCCACATTTACTGGTAGGATTATCTCCCCCTTCGTTGTTTCACTGCCATGTTGAAGCCGTTTAGGACTCGAGATGTAGGTACAATTTGGTCCTACATGCCGAGTTGCTCTACGACCCTCGATCCGATGATGTTCGTCAAGCTACCTGGATCCACTAAGACATGCTTAACTTGAACTTTATTTAATAAAACAGAAATTACAGGGCGTCATTGTGCGGATGTGAAATGGCTTCCGCTTCTTCTTCATTGAATGATAAAGTGCCTTCGGGCACATAGTCTCGAGTTTGTTTCTCTCTGGTGATAGACACCTTAGTGCGTTTGAATGTAGGTCCTTGTGGGACGTCGACCCCGCCTACGATCATGTGAATAACATGCTGATTTTCTTCTTGTTCGTTCTTTCTGTTGGTGTCTCTTTCTCAGAAGTGATTCTTAGCTCGATCACTGAGGAACTCTTGAAGATGGCCTTCGTTGAATAGTCGAGCTACCTCCTCCCTCAGCTGCATGCAGTCTTCGGTCCTATGCCCATGTGTGCCATGATACTTACACATTAGATTTGGGTTCCTTTGAGAAGGATCGATTCGTATTGGTTTGGGCCACCTAGTATCTTTGATCCTTCCGATAGACGATACAATCCCCAATGCATCGACGCTGAAATTGTACTCCGATAACCGAGGTGCTTCTATGGGATATGCATATTTGTCGTAGGCAGTTTTACTCATAAGTGCCCAAGAGTTTTGCCCTCGGTCACTTCTTTGATCATTCTGGGCAGAATTGCGTCCCGGACCATTATTCCTTTGATTTGCAATATATGGTTGGTACCGATCTTTATTCGACCTTGATTCTCTTTCGACATCGAGCGGTTTGGATGTACTGAACCTGAAGGGGCTCCCAATTGGTCGTCTTCGACCCTGATCTTCGACTGATATCAGTTGTGAACATCTTCCCAAGTCATAGCTGGGTACTCGATCACATTTTGTTTCAAATGGCGTGATGCTATCGGACTCCATTCATTCAACCCTTGGGTGAAAACCTGAACAGCCCAATCATCAGTGACTGGTGGAAATACCATGCGTTTCATTTGGAATCGAGATAAAAACTCCCTTAGCATCTCATTATCTCTCTGTTTCACTTTGAAGAGGTCTGATTTTCTTGTTGCAACCTTTATGGCCCCGACGTGTGCTTTTATGAATGAATCTGCAAACATGGCGAATGAATCGATGGAATTCGGTGGCAAGTTGTGATACCAAATCATAGCTCCCTTCGACAAGGTCTCTCCGAACTTCTTTAGTAATACAGACTCGATTTCATCATCCTCCAAATCGTTATCCTTAATAGTGCACGTGTAAGAGGTAATGTGCTAATTAAGGGTCAGAGGTCCCGTTTTATTTGGGTATCTCGGACATATGGAACTTCTTTGGGATGGGCTTCGGAGCCGCTCTCGAAGGAAACGGTTTTTGCACAAACTTCTTTGAATCCATTCCTTTCAAGATTGGTAGTGCCCCCGGTATCTTGTCAACTCGGGAGTTGTAAGTTTCCACCTTCTTGTCGTTGGCCTCGATTTTCTTCTCTCCGATTCAATTCTCTCAGTGAGCTCCTCGAGCATCCTCATTATAGAAGGATCGGTAGTCGAAGTGTTATCACCCGATCTTTCAGGCACCGGCTTGGTACGGCGAGTAACTTCATGCTCGACCCTATTCGGTGTTCTGTGCTGATTTTGAAACTGAGCAATGGCGGTTTGTTGAGCTTGAAGCGTTTCGAATATTACTTGGAGACTGAATCCTTCATCTCCTCTACCTTGTGTACCTCGACCATCAGTTCGACTATCTTTGCGTACATTTGCTTCGGGGTCTGCGCCTAAATCCGCATTCAAAGCAACATGCGAACTAACATCAACCGGGTTGACGGGCGGTGCTCCTCCAGGATCAGCCTGTGGCACTTTGATTCTTGGAGAAATCACATTCTCATTTTCCCCGTGAAGTTCGAGGCCATTGTCTCCATGTGTAGATGTGTTTTGTGAGTTTGACATGATTTAATCTGAAAACAAAAACTCTTGACAAGAACAAGTGTAAAATGGTGTGTTTTACTAGAATTAGCACTAAACAATCACTATTCTCCTTAGCTCCACGATGGGCGCCAAACTGTTTACATCGAAATACGAGTAACAATTAAAATTGTATAGTAGTTTTAAGGATACATGATCTGATTCAATACCAACTGACAAAAAATGAATTAAATAAATGAATCGAACGATAAAAATAAATCAAACCAGTATTGTAGCAATACGCGACCTCGATTAAGAACAGGCTTGAGGTCAGATGTTTAGAACAATAAGAACAATAGTAAAAGTGTAAGCAATCGAAGAGCAGCGTGTTATTATTTCTCAGTGAATGTATCTGTCCTTACAAATGAACAGGGTTCCTCTTTATATAGTAGAGGAATCATAAATAAGGTACAACTCTAATTTCGGAAATAAAATTCATGATTAATGTCAAGCATTAGCGGTTCCGTCACTCCCGAGATTCCGGCCGAGATCCACGGTCGATTACTGATATCTCGCTATTCCGTTATTTGATGTCGATCATGCTTGGTCTCGATTCCCAGCGAGTACTTCGATCTCCATGTTGTCGAACTCGAGCTCTCTTCATCATGAGCTTATTCTCGAGGTAGTTCCTCGAGCCCATAAAATCGGGCATACTCGATTTTAACCGTATACAGAGTTCATAAGGAAAATATTTTCCATAACATTTAAGCCAATCAAATGAAAAAAATAAAAAATATTTTCCGGAAAAAGTTTTCCTTCATACAAACACACCCTAAGTACAAGTGATATTGAAGCGGAATTCATAAATAAGTTTAAGAATCTGAAATAAGGCTCTTAAAAAAATTCTATGAGAAAGTACATATATGTTTGATGTGCTCTCATATGTATAGTCTCTTGATCGACCGAAGTTTAATTTGTAAGTACTTTAATAACCTCGGGAGTATTTAGTTGAAAATTAAGTTTTTTAACCACATATAGTAACTAGGAACTCGATACCAGACCAAACTAAACATTGTCAAAACCAAACCGAAATCAATTCTTCTTCTTCTTCTTTTAGACTCGATTTTCATTTGAAAGCTTTTAGAATCCTATTCCTATATGTGACCATTAATTCCTAAGGAAGAAAAGGAAAGCAAATACTTTAGACTATAAAGAATGGGTGGAGCCGGAACGATTGTAATTGTCTTAAAAAATTCATTAAATATATACAATTTAGTAACCCACAACTCAGTAATTTAAAAAGATTAAAATATCAAATTCACAAACTTAAAATCCTTAGTTCCGGCGTTAAAAGAATAGACTTTGTGATTGCGCCAAGGTTTTTGCTTCGGCTGCAGAAGCTTCCACTTCCTCAGTAAAAGCCTGTTCAAGCTCTTTCAAAAGATGCCGACGCAAACCCTTAAATGCATCTGTTTTCCCCTTAGTAATTTGGTTTTTGGCAATGAAAATGTTTAACACACCTCTCGTAAATTCATCTGGATTTTCCCCATTATCAATCAAGTTCAGGACCTCCATAGGCACTTGAATATTGCATTTTTCTCCGAATTTCGCCATATTATCAAGCTCCAGCACAAGATTATTCAGACGTTGAAGAAGGAGAAGTTGAGAGGAAAAGTTGTAAGAGGAAACGGTGAGATAAAGCTGGTGAAGAATTCCTAGGGTTTTTTCGATTGAATTTATGCTTTGATTGAGATTTTGTTTCAAATCCTCGGCCGGTGACCCAGCGGTGGTAGCGGCGGCGTTGGCCGGTGATGCATCGTAGTATATAGGGTTTATTATTCCGTTGCCGCCGATGCTACCGGCGGTGGAGTTGTTCTTTGATGAGTTCATTGCTTAGGTTTGGATTGCTAGTTATGGACCTGTTTTGATTTCATTTATGTAATACCTATATTTATATTACTCCTATTAAACCCACTCCTAATAGGAATAGAAAACCTATTTAGATTTTGTTTAGAAAACCTAATTAGACATGGATTAATTAAATTAATAATAAGGACATGAATTAAATAAATTAATAATAAGTACCAAATCTTAAAAAAATTAATATTTATAATCTTAGCTACTTGATATCAGTGTTTTAAGAAGTGAGGGCGTAAGGCGGGGCATTTTACTTAATTCGGGGCGAGGTGAAAGTCTCGAGACACGAGGTTTAAGCCCCACGGATATTTAACTTTTTAAATTTATTAGTTACATAAACCCCACGGATTTTTAATTTTTAGAATTTTTGAATTGATAATATAGCATTATAACACAACAAAAATATAAAAAATACATTAAAAGTTCAAAAAATTAAAAAAAATTAAAGAAACTCATATAAAATAAAATATTTAGCATGTTTTACAAGTATAAATAATACAATATTGTTAAAGTTACTATGAAATAATTAACTATAACCTCTTAATTTTCAAATAATTAAAAATTATAGTTTCTTAAAAAATATTATCAAACTGCATATTTTACCTTTTTAAAAGTAAATACTCAATAAATTTTATCGACACTGTAATTTAAAATATTACTCCTTCATGAGTAAATATAAAATTATTTTTAAATAGTAAAATAAGAAATGTATGATAATTGTGCTAGACATGTAACTAAGACATGGAGATCTATCAAGTAAAGATATAAATTTTGGTTATCTATTTTTAGAAGAAATATTCAACTGATATTCACGCTCACGGTGTTCTCAATTACTAAATATGTAATACTATGATTCGTTATTTGAGTTATTCATAATTTTTATATATATACCTATAGATAAAAAGAACTTTAGTCATTCATTTGCTAGAGAATTTTAAGAGTCAACAGCGCAAACTAATGAATTCAACACATGATTTGCATAGGAACTATTGGACGAGTCCCAAGCATTGAGCGTTAGGTATGTTTCAGACGCACAATCGAACGCTTGGGGGTGTAAAATTCATAGAACTAAGTCCCACACATAAATCTCAAGACGTTTTGATAAAGCCCCGCCCTGGGACAAACCCGAGACGAGTCCCGAAAAAAGCCTTTAGAAACACTGCTTAATATTCCTACGGCTGGGAATAGCTATCTGGTTTTCTTTCTGTTAAAATTACTTTACGGTAAGTTATACTTTATTGGGTAAAACATTTTATAGATAAAAATATCATTTTCAAATAAAACATACTATAAAGAATCACATCTCGTGAAAGTAGTAGAGTAAGGGTGTGCTTTATTGGATTAAACCGAAATATCAAACCGATCAGAACAACAACCAAAAGAAATAAAAGACCTCAATCCCAAAATAGTCGAGGCTAGTTATATAAAAGCTCAAAATTCATTTTGCTCCATTTGACCAAGTTTCATTCTAATTCCAAAAACATAACTTAAAAGTTATCACTAAAGATTGCGGTAGGATAATAAGTATGAGAATGACAGTGTGCTATAGAAAGTTTTTTATCCCGAGAGTAAGAATTGGTAAGAATCAAATTAGTTGGCCCTAAAGCTAGGGGTGGGCATCGGTCGGTTCGGTTCGATTTTAAATATTATCGGTTTTGCCTATCGGTTATCGGTTCACAAATATCCTAACCCGATAACCAAACCAATAAGATATTGATTATCAGTTATCGGTTAATCGGTTATCGGTTCGGTTATCGGTTTATCCGATAAGATAAAACAACTAAAACAATTTCGCAATATATAAAACTGTCAAGTTCACAATTATCTTAAGCCAGAAGTCAAGAAATAAATCAGATTTCTGTTGTCTTTGACAACTTTCTAAAGCATAAATATAGGATTACATAGGTGGAATGGAATATGATTGTATTGTTAATAAAACGTGGTCTTGTATCCTTAAGAACAGTTAAACAGAAGTTTACTGCTTAGGATTCTTAATATTCCAAAAGAAAAACACTTGTTAAAATTATAAGTGGATAATGCAACAACACCAAAAACAGTAACAAAAAGTACAATTACAGCACCAAAAACGGTCACCTTGCCCAGCTACACAGTACCAACTACAACACTATTCAACCACTTCCCCAGAGTCACTGCCCATAAAAGCAGCATAAAAACAAACCTAAGAATCATCAGATGTATTTCCCAACAAATAGAACAAACCAATCAACTAAATAAAAACATAGAACTGTTAACAAATTCTGAACATAAGAATCACTACCCATAGAACTGTTCTATTTTCAATAACAAAAGCTGCAACATAAATAGTTCTTTGCCATTGAACCCAAAAGAACATCCAAAGTAATAGTTCAACACTATAAACAATCCAAAGTAATAGTTCAAACACATTAACAAGTCCAAAGTCCAAACATAGTACTAATAGTTCAAATTCAAGTAAATAACACAACAACTACTCAATCCTAATAGGCTTCACCAAATTGCGCTCCAAACAATGCTCAACATGCCTCATTAAGGACTCAGTACCAGTTTCTCGTGCATTGTAACGTAATACAAGATGACAATGACTACAGACACCCTTTTGATTTCCTTCCGGATCAATAATCTGGTCAAAATGTTCCCATGCAGGAGACCTCTTTTTTCTTTGTCTCTTTAATGTCGATTGAACTGATTGATATTGTGTTGTCGCATTTGAATTAGAAGCTCCACTTTCACCAATTACCTTATCAATCATGATATTTTCAACCACTCTTTTGTGTCACTGTGAGTTTAAATTTAAAAGGAATCAAGCAGCGAGGCAACAAAATCTTAAAATGGAACACATAAAAATTCGACACAAGATAACAAATTAACCACACTATTAATTTTGTGTTAATCAGATTATGTCATATCAAAATACCAACAAAAATTAACCACACTATTAATCTCAGAAAGAAAAATATCATAAATTTGAGCTAATTCTTAAAAATAACAAGATAGAAAAAAATGCAATAACTAAATTTTCTACTAAATAAAGGTTGAACTCTAACGAAGTGTTGGCCAATACCAAATTTATACATCCAAATTCTTGTAAAAGTCTATTTAATTTCTCATAAAACAGAATCTCCAAAAACGTTTAAAGACTAGACAAACGATTAGAACAAGATCTCAAACAATAGCAGCACACACACACAGCACAACCCCCAAAAGAAAAATTCAGAGCCAGAATGCTTTCAAACAAACTAAGAAAAAGATGAAGATGAAGCAACTAAAAACTTATACGTCGGCCTGAGTCTTGATGGGCTGACTGGTGAGGGTGTGATGCGACTGACGAGTGACGCCGACCTGAGTCTTGACGGGCTGACTGGTGACTGATGACTGGTGAGGGCGTGAGGCGAAGAACTGGTGAGGACATGAGCCGTGGTGAGGCGGAGAACTGGTGAGGTTGGGCCGTAGGGGTGCGGCGAAAAAATTGAGAAACTGACTTACTGATAATTGAGAAAGAATAGAGAAAAACAATTATGAAACCCTAGTATAGTATGTATATACTTAAGGGTAAACTAGTAAATTAGTTAATTCTTATTGGGTTATCGGTTTTTACCCAAAAACAGAATTGCAAATCGAGACCGAACCGATAACCCAATAAAAAAATTATTTTAACTCGTTACCGAACCGTTAACCCAATAACCCAATACGGATAACCCAATAAATAATTAACAGTTCGGGTTATCGATTTAACCCGATATATGCCTACCCCTACCTAAAGCGGGTACCAACACAAGAGGCGAACCTACCATTTCGATTGGGGGCCACTAGCTCCTGATAACCTCGGAAAAAAATGTATGTATATATGTTATATATATATACATATATATATATATATATATATACATATATATATATATATATATATATAT